>JANBPO010003090.1:4464229-4554756 GCA_024336825.1 Amorphophallus titanum | reverse complement strand
CATTTAAGGTCATCAAGGCGCTTCGGCAACTACCGTTTGTTTCGGGCGATTCGGGACCACGGCGGGTTAGACCGGGAGTTGAGTTGGGCTTCTTGCCGGAACCGTCAGGGCACATTCGGAGCGCAAGTAACGACGACGAAATCGTTCGTCAGGCTGGATACCTAACATCCATTGCGCCAAATCGAGTGCGACTCGTCACCGGCGATCTGGGGATGCAGGTACGGGCAATGAACGCGGACGTACCGCACGCGACGATGCGGTCTTGATCGCGCCTGGCGCATTGACGCGGGCGCCATCGGTGAAGCGGATCTCGGCATCGACTTCGGCCTGGGTGATGCTTTCGCCGGCTTCCAGCCGCGTATAGAGCGCGCGCAGAATGGCGCCGGCGCGTTCGCGCTCCTTGCCATCGATCGCCACCAGATTGCCGGCACGCTCCGGATTGTAGAGATAGCTCATCCAGGCGCGCGGCGGGGTGATGAGGTCGATGAGGCCGGGCGCGCTGATATAGCTCGACTGTACGCGCTGGATCACCTCGTCGCCGGAGAGCTTCGCCCCGATCTGCTTGCTGGTGCTTCGTCGCGCCGCTTGAACCACTCCACACCGAGTTCGCAGCACGTCACGGCAACTGGCACGGGGAAGGCCACGCCAACGTCCTCGTAGTGGTACGGGTCACACCCGCAGAATGGACAGCGTTCGCTCATCGGCCGGTCCCCTGTTCTGCCTGTTCTGTAAGGGAAGAGAGGGCGGCGTCGATCTTGGCGAGAGTGGCTGGACTTGGCTCTCCGACCTTCCCCTCGTACTGTCGCAGGTGCAGAAAGCGTAGCCTCCGCAGTTCCGTCCCGGCTGCCCGCAGCGCCTCCACCAACTGGTCATGGCTGGGTGCGGGCGTCAGGTCTAAGACGAAGGCGTAGTCGCCAGCACCTTGGCTAAGGTTGGCCGAATGCGACGCGGGAGAGCCGCGCCACGTTGTCGGAACGGCCCACATGGTCGGGTAATCGGGATCAGCCGCCGCCCTCGGGGCCAGCGTCTCACTCCACCACGTATTGAACCGCTGGGCGAGTTCGATAGCTTCAGCTCGGCTCTGGACGGCGAACACGTCGTCCGGCCCAAGAATGTTCACGGCCCACAGTTCCGTATGCACCCCTATCTGTATGGCTTCGGACTCGGTGGTCATGATTGGGCACCCATGTCTTCATAGCGGCGGGCCGAGCGACGCTTCTCGTTGGCCTTCGCACGACAGTCGGCAGCGTCCCAGGTGTCGCCTTCGGCCTCCGCGGCCCTAGCGAGGCGATCCAGGCGCTCGGCCTCCGCGCGCAACTGTTCCGCATGTCGTTTCATCAGGTCGGTCACGGCTGTGCCTTTCTCATCGGGCGAAAAGGGAGGATGTCGCCTTCGAATTTTGAGGCGAGGGGGGATGTGGCGGTGTGACGGGCTGGGGCCTTCGGGAAGCCGGCGGATTGCCAGCGAGAAGCTGCGCGCCCGATGCCGTTGTGCTTGTCGCTCACCCGCTTGGTCTTGGCCTGCACGGGGATATCGAAGGTGCGGGTCTTGTGGCCGTGACACTTCGGGCAGCAGACGACGCAGTTATCGAGCGTGTCGCTGCCTTCCTCAGTTGCCGGCGCAGGGTAGTGGTCGAACTCCTTGGCACCGGCCTTAAACGGGGCGTTGCAGCGTTCACCAGGCGTGAGGCCATAGATCGATCCGATCGCCTCGCATCGCCCGCCTGAGCGCGCGAGCTCCCAGCAACCATCCTGACAGCGGTGCGTCCTCGGCAGCGTCCAGCTGAACTGGTCGCAGTCGCGACGTATCCGGCACTGGCACGGGCGTCACCGCCGTCACCGCACAGCGCGGCCGGCGGCGGCGGCGCTGGCCCCACCTGCAAAATCACGCCACCGCGACAGCCTGATGAGCATCAAGAAATACCGCGGCGGCACGGCAGGTCACAAAATTCAACCGTCGGCGAACAGCGCGCTCGTCATCGATCCCCCTCTGGCGGCGCGTTGCTGCTTGCCGCCGCAACGCACTCGTGCGTGCCACAGTTTGAGGCGGCTGCGCCACCCCTCCCGCCGGTTCGCGCTTGCACCAGGAATTCAGCGCGCAGCGCGCGGTAGTCAGGCCCATCCTTGAATGCGCCGGTGTACGCGCACGTGGTCGTCACGGCGCCGGGCTTCTCCACGCCGCGCATGGACATGCACATGTGGCTGCATGGGACGCGCAGGCAGCGAATGATTTTCAAGGTGTACTTCGACTGGTTGATGAAGCACCCATCAGCCATCTGAACCACCTGCAATCTAAGGAAAAATTGAAGTTCTCCCATTAGGCTCATTTCAAATTCCTTTGTCATCAGATTAGGAAACTCTTTGCACATTTCAGGGTTAGTTGATCCAAAAATAATGTCATCCACATAAGTCTATATCACAATGATATGTCCGTGAGAAATCTTGGTGAACAATGTTTGATCAATCTTAGCTCGGTTGTAGTTCTTACTGACCAGAAAATCACTCAACCTGTCGTACTAGGCTCTTGGAGCCTACTTCAGTCCATATAAAGTGTTATTCAATTTAAAAACATGATTAGGAATATCAGAGTCCTCTAACCCGGGGGGTTGTTCAACAAAAACTTCTTCTTTTATTAATCCATTAAGAAATGCACTTTTTACATCCATTTCTCTTAATTTTATTCCCAATGAGCATGCAAAGACGAGTAATATTCTAATTGCTTCTAACCTAGCTATTGGAGCATAGGATTCTTCAAAGTCCAACCCAAACTCATGATTATAGCCCTTAGCTATGAGTCTAGTCTTATTTCTAGTGATGACACCCTCCTCATTCAGTTTGTTTCTAAACACCCATCTTGTTCCAATGATTGATTTGTTGACCGGTCTCGAAACTAAGGGCCACACTTTGTTTCTCTCAAATTGATGTAATTCATAGTGCATAGCATTTATCCATGATTCATCAATTAATGCTTCCTCAACATTTTTGGGTACAAGTTGGGAGACTAAGGTAATCACATCTTGAGCATTGACTTCCCTGTAAAATGATCTTGTTCTAGGTGGGTCATGTAGATTTCCAATAACATTTTGAACAGGATGGTCTTTTAGAAGCCTAATGTTGTTTGATGACTCACCTTGTTCAGTTGACACTGACTTATTCAACTGATCATCTTCCCCTACCTTTGCTCGCATTTGTTCTTCTCTTGCTTGATCTTCTTTGATTTCCAGAAATTCCCCATCTGCACTTTAATCCCTATCATCATTAGATCTGTCAGATAATTCATCTTTTTCAGCAAAGATGACATGAGGTGTTTCTTCTACAGTTTGATTTTTAGAATTAAAGACCCTATATGCTCTAGATCTATCCGAGTAGCCTAGAAAGATGCCCACGTCACTCTTAGCTTCAAATTTATCAAGATCTATCTTGTCATTGTTATGAATGAAGCATTTTGATCTGAAAACTCTGAAGTAAGCTAAGTTGTGCTTCCTACCTTTGACTAGCTCATAAGGAGTTTTCTTATGTTTGGGTCTTACCATGGCCCAATTGATAATATAGCATGTAGTACTAGCCGCCTCAGCCCAAAATCTCCTTGGTAGTTGGCTCTCTATCAGCATGGTTTGAGCTATCTCAACTATGGTCTGGTTCTTTCTCTCCACAATTCCATTTTGCTCGGGTGTCCTAGGAGAGAAAAATTTGTGAGTTAGGCCCTCTTGACTGTAGAAGTCAGTAAATAAGGAGTTGTCAAATTCTCCTCCATGATCCGATAGGATGGTGCAGATTTTGAACTTACCTTCTTACTTTACTTTTCTGAAGAATTTCTGAAATTCAGAGAAGGCATCGCTCTTGTGAGCTAAAAAGAAAATCCAAGTGAAGCAAGTAAAGTCATCAATACTTCTGGGACGTGTACAGCTCCGCGGACCCGACTGAGTACGTGGACGGAGAAACCCTGGAGGTGAAGATCACGCCAGCGACCAACGAAGGTCCGCTGGACTTGAGCGAAGCCCCGACCGACACGCTGACCATGGACGCCCGGGCCGCTCGCCCGTATCCGCCCGGTCAGTTCCGTCTGGACGGTCAGGACTACCCGGCAATGCTGTTCACGACTTCGACCGAAGTGACTTGGGCGCATCGGGATCGGAAGCAACAGACCGCGGGAACCCTCGTGGATCACACCGCCGGGAGCATTGGCCCGGAGGCCGGGACCACGTACCGTCTCCGCTTGTATAACGAGTCAATGGTACAAGAGCAGGAGTTCAGCGCCCTGGCCGGGACTTCCCAGCTGGTGGACCTGTCCGGCCTGCCCACGGAGGTAGCCACTATCATGCTTTGGTCCGAACGCGACGGGCTCCTGTCCTGGCAGGCTGCGGCCCACACTTTCGCCTTTACCCTTGCCACGCTGTTTGTGGTCCTCCCACTCACCTATGACGAGGAGGACGCGGACGCGGAAATGACTTGGACCCGTCAGGGTTCGAGCCCGCACGTCACCCCGGAAGGCTTCGAGGGGAACGGTTGGAACTCGCGCCTGAAGTCCACCACGATCCCGGTCTGGATGGCCAACGCAAATGGTCGCGTTACCCTTCACGCTTCGGTGACCATCAGCCCGGATTCCGTCATGAATGCCTCGGGCGACACGGTGGTGTATATGGGGCCGGATTCCTCGGGCATCCTCCCGAATCCGAAATTGGCCCTGCGCGTCCTTCGGGACCCGGACATCAACCGCAGGAACTATCTGGCGCTGCAATCCTTTACCAGCAGCCTTCAGACCCTCCCGCTGTTCCGTCCTGAGTGGAAGTTTCAGGGTCAATTCCCGGCGCTGACCTCGGGCGGGTTACAGGTCCGCCCCCAAGGGCTTTTGTTCTTGGACGCCAACACCCTTCTCGTGTCGGGTCACTACCAAGACAACGAGTCTCGCGTGTACAAGATCGACCTGACGGACGGTTCCGTGGTGGATGAGTTCACCTTCGGCACTTCGACCTTCCGCCACGTCGCCTCTTTTGCCAAGAACGCCGCCGGGGAGGTCTGGTGTGTGGATTATGAGACGGGTCGGACGCTGAAGATTGACCTTGACGCCTCGTTCACTTCCGGTTCCGCGGTAGTCCTCGCCAACTGGAACACCAGCATCCTGAACAAGGTGTCCGGCATCGAGTTCATCACCATCAGCGGGACCGAATATGTGCTGCTTGGGGAGTACGCCACGAGCGGGACGCCCTACCTGTATGTCATCCCGGCGAGCCAGATGGTGGACGGGGCGACCTTCGCCGTTGAGAGCCGTTACAAGCGGTTCCCGATTGGCCGCAACCTCCAGGGGACGGCAATCAAGGACGGACACTTGTGGGCTACCAAAAACTGGGACCTTGCGACCGTCACCCGGTACGGCTGGCTGGAGCGGTTCGACAATATTGCGACGTTCATCAGCGGACAGCCGGACGGGACCGCCCTGAGCACCATCCTCAGCTATACCCACAGCGGTCCTTCGGAGTATCTGGAGGACATCAAGTTCCACCCGACTACCGGCGAGGCCTGGACGATGACTGAAGGTTGGCAAGCGGATATACTCAAGATGATGTCAAATTTGGCGTGTCTATACCACCCAACTCAACAACAGAGGAGGTGTTGTAACCCCGAGCAACTGTAATATTCGGGAGTAAGTGAGCGAGAAGCTGCACTCCGGACTCCTCCGACCAACCTAGTATCCAGACTAGGTGGCCAATGTAGTCTTGGTTCCTAAGAGCAATGGGAAGTGGCGTATGTGCATAGATTACACCAACCTTAACAAGGCCACCTCGAAGAATAACTTCCCAATGCCACGGATTGACCAACTCGTCGCCACGACGGTCGGGCATGAGATGCTGAGTTTCCTGGATGCCTATTTTGTGTACCCCCAGATCATCATGCACAGCCCCGACTAGGACAAGACAACCTTTATCATTGACCATGGCTTATATTACTACACGAGGATGTTGCTCGGGTTAAAAAACACAGGTGCTATGTGTAGACACACTATTTTTGACATCACATTGAGTAAATCTCATATCACACTACAATGTCCCAAAGTGGCTCTCATTATCGAACTATTTGAGTGATTTTTCCTATCTTTCTGATTTTTTTTATTTTTTTTGAAGGCATCCTGATCCTAAGATGTGCCCAGTAAAGCATCCTATAAATGAGACGCGACCTCAGGAGAGCCCATATGTTCAAAACTGGTGCACGAATAATAGAAGCGTCCCTAGAATAGGATGCATGTAAATACATACGTCCATGAACTAGGACGTGGCCTTTTCGTCAAAATTTGGCACCAACCACCCTCATTTCAACATGTGCACTAGCGTGCGGTGTCGTAATCAGTGGTGACAGCAATAGATGCATCCGAGTCTAAGGACGCATCTACATTTGTCAAAGTTAGGCACCGATCACCCATCGTTTTTAATGCAAGCACCCTTGAGCAGCACCGTGTCAAGTGCTGAGAGAAGATTGGGCGCATCCTTTACAAGGGATGCCTTCAAAAGGGCGTCCTTAACTAGAGACACTTCTTTGCCACAACGTCATATGTCTGAGATATAGCCAATTTAAGGCCACGTTTGGTCATCTAAACGCGACCTTATAGACGCGTCCCTTATGGAGGATGCATTTATGGCCCATCTGTCTATAAATAGGGCACTACCTCCACAAAAAAATGTCTTCGAAATCCTTTCAAGAGGAGGGGGAAACAATGGTGAAATTGTTTCCAAGCTCGTGAGATCTTCATCGAATCAATGGAAGGTTCTGCCAGATTTTCGAGTGCCCGATCGCTTAAGAGAAAGGCCATCTCTCCCTTCTTTGTTCGTGCATGATGCCCTCATGTTACTGGGGTGCCTCGAATCCCGCCATTGGCCCCACAATAAGCTTTTCTTCCCCTTGTTATTCTATTATTTTTGCTTCCATTAATTGCATGCATCATCCTTCATTTTCGTTTATGTTGCATCTCTCTTCTTAAGAGAGCTCCGTATTTGTGCATTTTTGCATGAAATCCCATTTCATCATATCATTTTCCTACCCTTTGCATCTTAAAGGGGTTTAAAACAATACCAATCAGGTGTGTATTTGTTCATGATTTCATTACTTTCATCTCAAGGGACCGATACTACACTACTTTATTTCTAATCTATATTCGGTGTTTGTTCACTTTCTTGCAAGGGTAATCAAAAGAAGACTCTCTTCATCAGCCGACTGAGGGAAGAGAAAGAAGGAACCCACACAAATCTCCCACATCCAAGGTAAAAGTGCAATCACTTTGTTCTTTCTATTTTTGGGGTCTTCGACCCATGGCGATCACACATGCACTCACGTGTGATTTCTAATTTCTTTCTGTTATTTTCCATTCAACACCTGCGAAGATCAACTCTCATGGTTCATCGCTTCCCCTTCCATATTCCTCATTCTGTGACGTCGTTCACATCTTTTCGCTATCACAGTGAGACTTCTTTTGTTTTCTTTTGATTACATGTGTGTTTTTGACACACTCACGTGTGCCCCTCCTCTTGGCACCCGCGCATGCCCCTCCTTATTGTGCCTTTACATGCTCAGTTGTGCTACCAGCAGCACTTTTTATTTTCATCCCTCGTGCACCACGTGCAATCCCCATTGTCCCTTGAGATTCTTAGAGAAGTTTGTGTGTTTCAAAAAGAAAATGGGTTTTAAGAGAGCATTTCATTATTTAGTTAATTGCCATGTTTGGATGTGTTTGATTTGTGAAAGTTCTTTCCTGTTCTTCCTTTAGTTGGTTCTGTGAGAAGTGGGTTCCGATCTGATAACGTGTCTATTCATCAAGATGCATATACGTATACGTGTCTCTTTATCTGGACGTGTCTTTAGTTGCACACCCACATCCACTCACACCCTGTGTTCAAAAGCATCTTGATTAGTGGACGCGTTTTGTGACATGCGTCTCTCTAAGTGGACGCATTATTTATTTCTATAATTTTTTGTTCTGCTATATGTTATTTCGCATATTTCTGTTGTGTTTGCTTGTTCTTTATATTTCTTTTCCGCAATAGCATTACATCGCCTACGGGCGTTAGAGCATCTCCCCTTGTATTTCTAGGAAATTACTCTCTCTTAGTGAAGGAAGGACTCTTCACTTGGGAATTCCTCTCGATGGACTAAAATCTCCTCCATCAGGACCTTCGTAAATTCCCAACATTGAAGGATTCCCTCTTCGTTCACTAGGCTAGTTGTATCACTGAAGTTCCCTGGAGCTAGTTGACCTATTCGTGGTGAGACGAGAGATCTTAGTTGGCATGGCGGTGACCAAAATTGTAACTAGGGTCTATTGTACCTAGACATTTTCCCAGAGAAAATAATGAGAGATGGGGACTCGGGATTCTCTGAACACCTATCGATCACTACTTGTATGGCCCCTTCTATGACATGTCGGGCCCAAATGAGGATCCTAGCCAGCTTGTCGTGACTCACGATGACACCTACAATTAATGGGGACCATCCCCGATTACCCAGTATGCAATTCCACCCGCCTTCAACTAAGCCACCCAGGCCAACCCGGGGGCACCCCGACAACAAGCCACATCACGTGGCACCCAGCAACGAGGTCAAGGTTCATCTCCATAATGCCTCCCTTCAACATGATAAAGCCAAAGGAGTACCTCCCCCAGTCAACCATGGGCTTCGAGAGCCCTTAGCACACTTATACGGCCTGTGATCTCATGTCGGGAATTTCCCCGAGCACCTCGCGGGAGAGTATATTCTAGCCATTCTATAACAAGCTGAGGCTGACCCACGGCTTGGACACGCTAGCCTCATCATACGGCAACCCTCCAGCAAGTTGGGTCCCTGACCCTTTAGACACATGGCAACGAGCCATTAACTTTCAGCCCTCGGGCCAACCCAGGGCTGCCCGTCAACCCGCCATACAATGGGGCATACCTCGCCAAGGCTAGCCCACATGCCCAGGATGCCTTCCCTCAGTCCCTACAAGCTATTACCCTCACCCCAGGGCCAAGTCTAAACTCGACAAACTAGCTATCCAAGTCGTTCGACAACCCAATGTGTATCGAGAATTTTCCTAAACACCTTGCGAGCGACAACAACGACATTAAACAATTGACCCCCACGGGTCAATACCAGCACCCCGAGGACCCAAGTCCATCAAAGGATAGTGACAAACGACACAAGAAGACCCCCTGGGGTGCCCCTCAAGAGAGCAACTAGTCAGGGGGGGAGTTCGCCCCAGGCGCAGCTACACCCAGGTAGGGGCAAACTCCCTCAGGGCTTCCCCACCCAGCCTCTCTCGTCCCAGTTCGAGCCCATTCCAATCCCAGTCCTACTCAATTCCGTTCTATGTACTAGTTCAGGGAGCATTCATGAGGAAGAAGTCTGAAGCATAGTCTCGCGTAAAGGGACTGGTCAACCTCCTCGTGCCACATGCACACTGTCAGCCAATAGTCCAGTCCATATCCTTTTCTTCTTGTGTTCACACTAGGTCAAAGTGGGCCCAAGCAGTACAAAAATGGGGATTTTATAGGCCCCTACAGAAACCCTCTCCCCTGGGTTTACGCAGACCAGATCGCCGCCCCCCCCGAGGGGCGGGGGTGGGGGGTGGTTGGGGGGGGGGGGGGGGGGCGGGGGCGGGGGTGCGGCGGGGGGGGGGGGGGGGGGGTGGGTAGGATCTCCTCACGCAAGAGGTGGCATTCCAGATAGGCCTAACCTATCTTTCTAGCCACGCCTTTCTATATACTCCTTGGTTGAAGGCATACACACACCATACAAATGAAAATACAATAAGTATCATATGCCTATTGAGAATGGTCCTATGCATACATCTAAATGAAGTAGTAAAGAGATAAGCAATCAAACAAAGGAGATAAGAATTTTAAGGTGGTTTGGTCTCAACTTTGAGACCTACGTCCACCCCTCACTCAAACTAGAGTGAGGCATTCCACTGATACACAACTTAATTCCACTGATCCACAACGACGGGGATGGATCCCTACAAACTACTGATCCACAGCTTTGGGGATTGATTCCCAGACCGCTGAGCCTCACATCATGCTACTCCCACTGAGCTTCATAGCTTGCTAAACCCACAAAGCTTCACAGCTTGCTGTCCGAGGAGCCAATTCTCACCGCTGAGCAACACAACTTGCTCCGCTGCGTACAGCTTGAAGAAAGATTCAAAGGGAAAATAAAGGAACAAAAGAAATACACAGATAGAACAAAATAAAAACAATGTAGCTCTCTTGAGCAGTTGAATCTGGATCTGATCTAGAAATATAAACTTCATCGATGGTCTTCTCTCAGACTTCTTCTCCTCTCTACGATACTCTATTTTTAGTAGCTCTCTCTCACCCTTCTACGAAGATCACTACTCTCTCAACTTCTCCTCTCTTCTCCTCTCTTTTCTCTCGAGCTCCTCTTCTCTGGATTCTCACTACTCACAAGCTTCGATCTCTCTCTTTTTCTGATTTCTTTCATCACTTGTACTCCTACAGTCGGTCTCCTAGTCAGTCGCCCACTTGTCGTAAGAAGGATTCTCTTTTATATCCTCAGCTGAATCTTGTGGTTCCCATAAGATTCCAGACGAATGCGTGGAGGGAAGACTCCCGCCAAAGGCTTTTTTAGAAAGTGTGTTGAATGAAATCCACATGTCAGATCTAGAGTGAATCCACATGTTGAATCATTCTGGTGGACTAACAACCTTGAATCACGTGCCAGTCATCTTAACTATCAAACCACGTGACCACTTACTTCTTTGACACTTTCTGCCCTTCAAGTGTTCGATCAAGTTGTCTATGTAGTTTGATGCCCTTCATATTGAAGTTCCTGCCAGATATAATGTGGAAGTTCATCTAACAACACAAATTGTTAAGAGAGATGTCCAAGAGATGCATACTTACACAGATTAATAAAGATGGGCTATGTGCTGCTAAGCCATGAAGATCAGACATTCCCATGACATGTAGTATGCAGTGACGTGTATGTTATGATGCGTTCAACAAGTGCATCGACCTGAGACTACTCAAGACTGAGCGAATGTAGTAAACTAACACTTATTGCAACAACTTGTGTGTACCACAGGTAGACCTGATAGACAAATTGAGAATGGAATACAACAAGAGATCGAAGATTTGCATCGACCTGTTGACCTAGGACAAGTGTAGCTGCATAGACCTGACAAGGCAATGGCAGTACTGTGGATGTAGAAATGTGGAACGCGGCGCCCCAAGTCACATGAACAAGCATATATGTATAAGTGATGACATAATGTGCCAATCAAGTGAATATCATGAACATGTGACTATGTAAACATGGTAGCATGATCATTCATAATTAACCCCCAGATGCTGGCCAATTAACTTCCCTATGCTCAATTTATTATCGATTTACTGATGATTGAATGGTCGATCATTGTGTTTCTCTACCCTGAGAGGAATTAGGTGAGGGTCCGTCAGTATGACCTATTCCCCACCCCCTCCTGTTATATGGGTGATATGAGGGTGTCACTGTGAGCACCATCCTTTTTACACTAATGTCGATTCGCTAGCCGGGGAGGGGGAACATTCCCCATCAAATGTTTCTGCCACTAGTTCTCTTCTGAACCACCAAAAGCCCACAAGGCCCCGTCCTCCCTTGACATGGAGTCCAATGGGCTAGTGAGGGTGAACATAATTGGATCCTTTGGTCCAACATTGAATCAAATCCACATTCCCCTGGAGAATTATGGTGGCCATGGGTTTATGGAACCTCACGTAGGCTAGCCCTTGGGGTCTCCATCCCATCTAGGCTATCCAATTGAGTTGATAACAACCCATGGATCACCGGTGCCCTTCGTAGGCTAGGCCTCGGGGTTTCCGTCCATTCACACCGTGTTGGCCTCCCGACATTTAGGAACTTACCCTGGCAACCCCATGGACGAGTCTCCACTTTTCCCTTGTGACCCTCCGGGATATGGGGAGATGCTACCAAATTTTAGTCTCGACTTGTGTGATCATCTCAAATAATGATTAAGCTATCGTAAATAAGTCAATAATCACTTGGCGCAGTGCCTGTGTGCCAGCCTCTAAGACAAATTGTGCTTGAGTATGAACCTCGCACAAGAATGAATTAATAAGCTGAAATGATCAGGAGCTTGAATGCATCACTAAGTTTTAACAAGAGAGGTTTGATAGCTTAAGTTAAGCCTTGAACAAAACTAATAAAACTTCAAAAGGAAACCTTTCCCTAATCCGGCATGGCCTAATCTGGTGCCCAAACCGACGCACTGGATTAAACCCCCTCTTAATTCCCATTTCTCTTTTGTCCCCCCAAAACGGCATGGAGCCTAATCCGGCGTGCCCTTCACTGCACCGAATTCTTCTCCCCCTCTTCTTTCCCCGTGCTGGATTAAGCCGCATATGCACCCCCCGCGCCGGATTAAACTCTCACCACACCCCCACGCCAGTTTAGTCTCCACTTATACCTCTATTAACCCTTCCATTACCCCACCTTCTATAAAGCCGACTCCATGTCTGAAGAGTCAACTCTACACCTTTACCTATCCCTTCCTTGCCTTCCACTCAAGTGTTGAGTGCTATCCCCGGCGGTCTTCGCTGTCCCCATAAATCGATCATCCCTTTTTAGGCTAAGAGTCTGTCCCTTCACCACACTTAACTCATGAACACTCTGCAAATAAATAATAAGGTTGTTGATGACTTTCATTAGTCAATCTCTTTTGGGTTCGTTTACACTGCGCACACCCATGCATCTATACATATTTGTGCATATGCACGTTCATTATTGCTACATATTTGTCACCATTCTGACCCGCAGTATATCAAATGGTGATTTGCGGAAGGTAAGATAAGGTCTGGATGAAAGCTTTCACTATGCATGATGGTGGTCTTCAGACCTATATTCTCTGCCATGTACCGGGGCTCCGAATGATAAATGTGATTGAACTGCATGTTTGAGTGTTTGTTCAGTTCTTGCATTGTGTAATATCAAATGAAAAAATTCCCAAATTTCATTCCGGTGATCGTCAGAAAATGCACAGCTGACCGGTCGGTCACACATAGAACCTAGAAACATCTTATTTTCTCTTATTTGAGTGATCCGAAGATGCGATATTCTAGAAATTCATTCTCAATTAAAAAACACATTTCGAAGCCCGCATGAACACTCCGATATTCATGGATTCAAGATCCGATAACTAGGGCATGACATCTAGCTTGTGGATCGAGGTGGCAAATTCTGACCTCTTCAAACATTATTTCCATGCATACCTCAAAATCAAATGAACAAAAAAAATTGCATATCTATTGACAATCTGAAATATATAGTCTTGATCTTTTGTCCCGTATGAGAATGCATAAATATAGGTTGCCCCCCATACATACCTACCCACCACCAACTATGTAGGAGTGGGTTTCCCCCCAACGGACCATAGATGTGAGTCCCTCCACAGTGTAGCCGACAGAAGCATATGGAAGGGGCTATCTTAAAGAAGGTTTCGGGCTCTTGGAGAGTCACAAGAAAGGTGTGAAGCATGCGAGTGGAAAGGATGGATCATTACAATTCTCGCACCTAAGGCCTACGACTAGTTAGAGAATACCATCACCCTCTGCCTCCAAGTGATTGAACAGAAAGGAGGGTGAAGGGTTTCCACCCTCTCGTGATGGAAAGGAGGGTTTCACAGTGAGGTAGGTGAACCGGTGTGCCAAATGATGAGCCTGGAAGAGAGGAGGTGGATGAGGGGCATAAAATCTGAAAGGGGATAGAGGGCAAGGGGCGTAGGTTGTCCTCTTCCTCCAAGCTTGTGGACGGGAATGAGGGTCTCATGATAGAAAAGGGGGTTTCGTGAGATAGACGAATACTACATCGAACGATGTGCCTGACAGGAGGAGGTGGGTGAGGGGCATAAAATCTGGAAGGGGACATAGGGTAGGGGTTGGGTGGGTACTCTCTTCCTCCAAACTTGTAGACGTAACTTCCATTTCGTAATGCAAAGGAGACTTTCACGAGGTAGTGAAAGACCACATCGAAGGAGGTGCCTGACAGGTGGGTGAGAGGCATAAAGTGGGGGCAAATGGGTCTTTTTACAGGGAGGAGAGGTGGGGTAGGTTAATCTAAATTAACTAAGATTAAGTCGGTTTTAATCTGATTTGGAAAATCTACCCATGTCAAAGCAAATTGGGTTAAGTTTGGATTAAAATCCACTTAACCTAGGGCTAAGTTTGAAACAAAGTGGTGAGAGATGTGAGTACGAGATTTGTTAATCGTGAGAAAAAGAGATGCGCGAGTTAGGTGTGGTTGGATTTGAACTCAAATTTCTTACACTCTATATAAACCCCAGTCGAGAGAAAGAAAGAGATTCATCATATTTGAATGATGTTTGATTAATCTTATGCTCGGCTTATTAAATGATTTTCATTTTACTGAATAAACGAACACCTTAAATAGTTGGGAGATGTTTTATGCCATGTTAACTATGTTGGTAATCTACTCACCATCTTTCTTTCGAGAACAATCATTCTTAAATGATATTAATAAATATAGAAAATAAAATAGACATTTAAAACTCATGCTTCTTATCATGTATCCTTAAAAATTGACTTAAGAGTTTCTTTTATTATGTTAGTATTTAAATTGTACTTAAAGTCAAGTCTCGAACAAAGGAGAAACCAACATACCTCCTACAAAGCGGGAGGTCTCCATGCCTGACCTGACCTTGAATCCCATGCATGCTGGGAAGCGCACCGTCCAGAAAAAACATCACTACCATCAGGTTAGCTTCTCCAACAACACTCCCCAAGTGTCTCGTCAGACCACATTCATAGCAACTCCCTGTTCACCATCACTGCAATTCCGTGAACTTCAACTCACCACGCCTCACGCACTGACTCCGCTGATCGTCAGCTGCACTCTGCCACAGTGGTTGAGCTAGCCGCTGCCACACGCTCCCTTCCTAGGCCTGCCTTTGATCCAAAAACCATTAACATGCCAAAACACTTACTGAGGAGCGATGAAAAATCAACAAAAGATGCCAGGCATGAAGGCTACTACACCTCTAGCCATCAGACATCATTCCCTTGAATCTGTACTTGCTAACATCAATCCATTCTCTAGAGCTACTGCCACGCGAACCACCTCACCAAGAGCCACAATGCGAGCCGTGATCGGCACCAACGAATGCTCATCCTCTAGTCCCAAACATGTAGCTGAACCTTTACATCTCATCTGTCGCCTCACACAGTGCATCCAAGATGATGCATAATGGCCTCCAATTCCACGATCTGGGCCATGAACCAAGCTAGTGCCACACAATCTCGAACCAAATCTAGGACTAACATAGCCCATTCACATGTAGGCATGCAGGACCAAGAACTCACTAGGACAACTCTACCTAATCTTGCCTCGAAATCTGTAAAAGCAATCATAACTGGCACGTCATCACTGACACTATAGAGTGTGATGAGAAAATCAGGCTCAACAATCAACAGAGAAGATGCTCGGCTCACCTGAGCACATCTGTGGATCAAAGTATCTACTCTGCCACCTCAAACAACGACCTTGACGCCTCAGGGGCTGGCTAAACTCCAAGCTGGGGTGGCCAAAATGATAATAACTCCCTCAAAGTAGACTCATGGACAGCTAGCCATAACTTATCCTCACCAGCCACCTAACATCGTCGTAGATTCCTCGAACGCAGCACCATAGACTCACACCTATCGGTAAAAACTCTGCATAACTTAGCGCAACTGGGGCCATAACCAATGGGGAAGGAAGCTCTCTATCTCATAGTCCAGGCCCCACACCGGCACTCTAACGAATACAACAACTGCCTTCACAGTGCCAACGCCGCACCCTCTAGCTCTCACGTAAGAAACAAAGTAGTAAATAAACACAAAACCATGTGCCAGCTACTCACTCTACTAGACCTTATGGACTCTGATCACTACAATTATCTCAAATTCTCATGTACGTCCGCAACCACTGCTCTGATACCAGCTGTAACAACCCAAGATCCGAATACCTAAAAATAATCGATACCATTGGAATTCTGGCCTGCCACTGTGGGGGAGTGATTATTCTCTTTGTTTAAAAGGGAAAAGGCATGCCAGTCACCGTAGTGACAATTTATTGTGCGCTCGATCTAACGTGGTCAGTCGATTGTGAAGTTTGGATCAGGACCAAAAGTCTGCCATACCATAGAGGTAATGGCGTTAATTACATCCTCCAAGAAAGAGAAAAAACCTTGATTAATTGCCAAGATAGGAAGCCACCGGGGCCTACGCAAATGTGAACAAGAATGCAGATTAAGCCTCTTAAAGGATATGAAACATAAACACTAAAGAATGACGCTGGCAAGTGGTGAAGGAACACAAATTACCATTCCTGCAAACTATGTTTTGGACATCAGCCTTCTGGAATCATTATGACCAATCAAGAGACCTACAGCATCAAGTAGGATTGGTACAGAATTCGTTACTCACTGCATGTGAGCAATTCTTCAAAGAGCTAGTGCATGACTTGTATGGTATAGCTACGGTGCACTAGTGAAGAGTGACAGGGGGATGTCATGAAAGCAAAAAGGGAATTGAAATGGCTACACTCTTGTGCAGATGAATTAGGAGTCATTGACGGTGAAGGATGAATGCTCTGAGGATGGGAGAAAATATTAGAAGCAGAAAAAAAAGGAGGAAAATGAAAAAGAAGACAGTGACATTATAATGCTGGCAGCAGACAAGGATTTTGGTGAAGGGACCAAGAAGGCCAGATACGGATGTGATCATCACAATATCACTTGTATCTTATTATTCCATTCATGAAGAGAGATTTCAGAGAATTGGAGCTTCAGATGCATGGCCATTCAGGAACATAGATCAGCATAACATTTTTTCCCATTAACAGAATTTTTTTGCTATCTACCATCCTCATTTATAGAAAGAGTTTCAGCTCATGCTACGGCTCAACCATTCCCAGCCTGCCTCAGGATACTAGCAGAAGAATAGCCTTAAAAGCATAAAAGATATTAACTTCTAAGGACAACAAAATGTTCTCAGCCTCTGGCTGTCCCTTATAAACTCCACTTGCTCAAATAGTCAAAAAGACTGAAGCAAGACCCAGGTCTTCCCCATGGACAATATCCACAATCAGAAAGATAAAATTAAGGTCAGCACAATCCATGTCGAGGAAAGCAGAATTGGATGGGACCAGCAAATCCAATCGGATTTTGCCTAAATGTATCCAATTCCAAGCTGCTGATCCCGATTTACACTGGGGATCAAGGTGGATCAGTGCCAGATGTGTGGAGGGCCAGTGGATCAGCTCTGGATTGATTCTGAATTTGTTAAATATTTTTTGAATTTTTTTTTTCTAAGCCCAGAGAAGTCTGGATTTGGCTACATCGTCCCAGATCAATCCATGGGCCACCAATCCGTGCCTGATTATTATTTTGATTCCCTGATCCACGTAAGGATCTCCATCCAGCCATACAGACCTGCCAACATGTCCAGTTTATGCCAATGAGCATATGCCAACCATCCTTATTTTCTAGGGAGGAGGCCTCAAGGGCCACAGTTCATTGAACAGAAAGAAATAATATGTCCTTCATCATATCACGTGGGATGAGTCCCTACCAAGGTGGTAGTACTAAATTCACCCTTATTCTCAACCCTAACCTGTTGCATCTTATCATGAGACAAAATAATTGTTGACAATAGTATTTGGATATATTTCATAGACTGTTTTAAGAACCCACACATTTTCTCTTTTTTTCCTTAGAGAGTTTTTTTTACTAAATCCATGCACATGATGAGAACTAAATCTTATTAACTTGCTAATCATTTTCTAGACTTCATTCAAAATGTTATCCTTTCTCCAAAATATTTACATGACTTTTAAATCCCTAAAAAATGAGGTCACATAGGTGCGGTCGTAGTGAACAGTTGAACTTAACTAAGAGATCTAACAAAATCATTTGAGGTTGTCGACTATGCCCACACTTACGGGATGACGCGAGACGAAATAGAAGTCTTATGGATCATCATCCATGATCTTGACGAATATGTTCTTTCGGAAATCGTCAAGGAATTAAAGGCGCAAAATGGCAAAGGCGGCAAAAGCGGGAAGTAGATCGTTAGCCGACTTGGGGCGTCGCTTCGATGAAAAGGCGAAGCGGCTTGAGCCGATAATCAACGAAGTAGTCGTTGAAGTCGTTACTGCCGTTTCCGCTCACCTAGCCCGAAATACCCCTATCGACACGGGCAAGGCGCGATCCAACTGGATACCGTCTATCATCGCCCCGGCGAACTTCAGCCGCTTGCCGTTCTTCGCCTATCCTAGCCGCTGGCGTCGCCCCTACGGGCCGGGCGGGAGCTTCACAGAAGGCCGGAATACTGCCGGCGTCACATGGTCAGTTGCGGCGGCTCTACGGGGCAGAAAGCCGGGGCAGGCCGTATACATCACGAACAATCTTCCCTATATTGGACGCCTAAATGAGGGGTACTCCGATCAAGCGCCGGCTGGGTTTATACAGCGGGCAATCGCGACGGGAACCGCGCAAGCTGTCAACCAAATTCATGCAAAGTTGAATGAGCTATGACGGTTGAGAACGTTAAGATTATCGTTACTGACGAAGGAACCGTTAAGGTCCAACGTGATCTCGAAGGAATTGGCACTTCCGCAAAGAAGGGCCAAACCGGCGTTGATATGCTCAACAAATCCCTGTCGCGTTCGCGTTCGGGAGCGACGAACTTCAATGTGGGCAACATCGCCGCGCAATTTCAGGATATCGGCGTTACTGCCGCCATGATGCAAAATCCGCTGCAAATCGCATTGCAGCAAGGAACGCAATTAAGCGCGGTTTTCAGCGCGACAGGCGGCGGGTTAGGAGCGGTGCTTAAGCAATTGGGCGCGGCGTTCGCTCAAGTCTTTTCGCCTATTTCAATCATTACAATTGCGCTTGTCGCCCTAGTTGCGGCAGGGCTTCAAATGGTCGATTGGGCGAAGGTGGCGTTTAATGTGCTTACTCCGCTAATCAATCAAATGAAGATATTTCTAAGTTATCTACAGCAATCGCCCGCGCTACTAATCGCGGTCGGTTCGGCCATGCTTGTCGCTTTCGGTCCGCCTGTCCTTACGGCGGTACTTAATCTCTACATTGCGATAAGCAAAACGCTTGTAAGTGGTATTGCGTCGGTCTTTACTCTTATCTTGAGCAATCCGATTACCGCTGTTATCGCCCTTATCGCGGCTGGTATTAGTTATGTTATAACACAAACTATCGGCTGGAAAGCAGCTATCCAAGAGGTTATTGAGGTATGGGGCGGCGTCGTCAAGGTGATCGGCGTAATCACTGACTATTTCGGCCTGACTAATGGCCTATCGGATTACGGGCAGTCGATCATTAATGGAGCGCAAACCGCTGCCGCGAACATTTACGCTAGCCTTAGTGGCGGTGCTGACAAGATATTTAGATCGCTTCAAACCGGATTGACTAACGGTAAAGATTTACTTCGTCAAGGCGTCGAAAATGGCGCTAAGAATGGCGCTGATACTCTTAAGAAAGGAATGTTAGACGGTGCGGAGCTTGCCGCGCAACGCCAGAAGGAAACGGAAGATTTGGCGATTGCCAAATAAATGAAGGTACGGGGTCTGGTCAAATTCAGAGGAAAGAACAGAGGTAAAATTGTTGGAACTAGAACAGTTGGCAAGTCCTCCACAAACTCCATTGAAAAGGTTCTTCTTGTAGAGGGTCTTCCCTTTCAAATACAAGTTTTGAAAAAGTTAACCATCACCTGTTGTCGGGGCATTGCCATCCCAAGTCAAATTAATTGACAAGCTCCTGTTTTAGAAGGATTTGTACTTCATATTCTTCCGTAACACAAGGTAATGTGTCAACATATTAATAAATTAATAAGTTAAGAAGTTGATGTCTCGATAGACTAATATCTTAATGAAACTAATGAATTAAGGTATTAAAATATTACTATGTGAAAGTATTAATTTTTAAAGTGTTATCTGTTGGCCCGATAATGTGACAAATCCAAGAGAGGAGGGGGTGATTTGGGTTTAGAGAGAAATCGAAACTTTGCAACCTATTCTAGCAATGTAAACGATGTTAAAAGCTAACCTAGGTAGATCGATGATATCTCAATCACATGGAAAGGGGGTGAGAAGAAATGGAGCAATCCCACTAAGAGAGCCATTTTTATAGTGGTTCGGACTCCACTTGAAAATTTACATCCACTCCCCCACGTCTGTGAGATATTCCACACGCCATATGCAGGCTTACAAGCCACACACGAATAGCACACAATGAAGTGCACCATCAACATGGTGCTTGAGCACCCACACACAGAGGCATGGCGCCCCCCTATAAGTTACAAAGCAAATCTTTCAATGAAAACACAGAGAGAGATGAGATAGAAAGATAGCCGGGTTGATGCTTCAAGAATGCCTCCCCCCCCCCTCTGAGTGTAGCCATAGTGTAGAGTACGAGGAAGATGTCTACTATTAGCCCTCTTTCTCTCTTTTTGAACACCCTTAGCATAGAGCAGCAGATGGAGCACAATGGGGTGTGTTTTGCTTGATGGCGTGAACCCTAATCTTTGTGCACAATTCTCCATGTAGTTGTACTTATAGATCAAGTCAAATGCTAGAAATCTTCCCTAGATATTCCCTTAAAATGATCTCCACTGACCTACTTCAAGCTGACGTAAGAAGTCCTCAAACAATCAAAATATTCGGTTCGTCCATATGGAAACCCGTTGTCAGTCGATCAATATGATTGGATCGGTCAACTAGTGTGGAGAGGGATAAAATAGCAGCCCGAAATACATATGGCCCTGCTAGGCCCAATTGGTCCCATCGGATCCAGCTAGGCCCACTCTATGAGTGATAGCCCCACTACTGGCCCCACTCGCTAAGAAGTCCAATTCGATTCAGACCATTATGACCTACGCGGCCTCCAAGTCCAGGAACGACTAAGTAACGGTCACTCGAGAGAGCCCAAACAACAGCTGAGCCTAACCGACTAAGAGAAGCTCGAAGGATAAGAGTTAAGAAGGGCAAGTGCCCTAGGAAGAGAGAAAGTCCGAAGTAAAGGGGGGTAATGCCCCCCAATTGCTCTCTCTCCTCTTGCTCCCGAAGGGCAACGAGCCGTTATATAAAGCAAGGAAAACTCTTCAGAAAGATAAGCAATCCTGAACACTCTAAGCCACCCCAATCGGTAAAGATTAATCTCATGTCCCTACTCTCTTTTCTCTATTCTCCGCATCGCGCTCTACCACTTTGATGGAAGAAGAAGTGAGAATAGAAAAAGAATTGAACATTTATTTGAACAAGGAAATTGAGGATAATGAGGAATTAAATTTGCCGCATGATAATTTTTATACCTTAATCTGGAGGAGAGGGTAGAGCTTTTGCCAATTCATGACCATGAAGATTCTTCTGATATTCTTCCAGTTGATTGGTCTAATCTTGCTCTACATCTAGCTGATTTTTCTGATCTCATTGAACCTTCCAAACTTCATGGTGTTGAGGAGTATGCTTCTTTCACTATTGATTCTCTTAAGCTCATTGACACTGATCCGTTGCTTGAAACTCCTCTCCCTTTGATCCCACCTCACCTCACTAATGTTTATGAAATCTCTACAAGTGAGGAAGAACAAGACATTTTGCTTGATAATAAGATCTTTATTAATGTTGTCAACACTTACAAAGATCATAAGTGGAGAGACAAATTTTTTATTAATAATCGGGGGAATCCGTTTGGCCTAACTGATCTGTCAGGGTATTTACCTCAAGCCACCCCCTTAAAAGTAAGGTTGTTAACCCATGTATTGTATGAGCAATATAATTGTTATAACAACCACTCTAGCCCTTACGCTATCATGCTCAATCTCATCTTATTCTGGTACAATACTGTATTTTTTGATAAAGATGAGATAACATGGTGGCTCATTCTTGAGTCAACACGTTGATTATGAAGCTTGTACCTTCTATTCATGCGTCTGACTGAAGATAGAAAACTTAGCACTTCTAGGAGACAACCCACACTTTTTGTCATTTAATATTTTTTTGAGTGTTTTTTAGTAGATAGGTTGAGGAGAAGAAGCTGTCGCTGTCCATAACATTGATGGAGGTTTCATCCCGCATATCAAGTTGTCTCTTTCCTACTCAGAAGTGTTTATTGTTACATTGTTCTTTTACTTTCAATTCAATATGCCATTGAGGACAATGTCATTCAAGTTGGGGGGAGAGAGAAAATTTTTACATATAATACAACCTAGTAGAAATGTTTACAACCTGGTAGAACATCTGCATGAAAGTAAAAAGATGAAATCGTCAGTTGAGTTTTGTTGATTTATGCTTTGTTGAAAGTGATTCTGGAATAGAAAAGACTAGAGAAAAGGATGAAGAAAAATTTATTTCCTAACTATGGAAAACTGATGTAAGAATCTCTTTAAAGTTCATGTGCACTTTATAAAAAGACTTCACTTTGCACGCTAATGAAATAAGCAAGGCAAGCCTTCTGCTATTTTAGGTCCGTTGTATGATACTCTGCACTTCTCAAAAAAGAGATATTTTCAACCTTTCTGCCAAGTTATTTATCAAAATAAGTGCAAATGCACATTGTTGAAAAAAAGGAGAAAAAAGAAGAAAAGAAAAAATGAAAGAACACCATGAAAATTGTCCCAATTCTTAGTAACCAGGACTACTTCACCTAAGACGTGTTGAGGTTCCTGTCAAACGGAAAAGGGAACCTTGATCTGGGTGACTGGGCCTGCTTCTCCTAAGGTAATAGTCGAGGTTCATGTTTAACAGTGAAGGGTAGTACAGCATCATGTGTGGAATAAAAGATCCCAAATGGACATAGAAATAAGGCAGATAAAATGCTAGTATGCTTAACGCTCTGATCTAGGAGGTGTAGGGTTGAAGGACACTTGCTTGGAACGGGCACAATATTGGCCAACGAGGGGGTATATAAGTATTCTGCTACGCAGTCGACATTTATGAGCTTGTCGACTTCCTTGAAAACTAGGCTTATCAATTACAGCCTCATTCGCCGGGGTGACTGTTTCATTGGTTCGGCCTTGGGATCAATGGCCAACATATGCTGAGTGATCGCCGAGTTGAGGCCTGGCATTTCTTTGTAGTTTCAAGCAAAATAGTCTCTAAACTCTTGGAGGAGCTTGATGTATCACTCTCTTTCTTCTGGGAGAAGGAGGGCGCTGAGGAAGGTTGGCCTAGGGTCATCTTTTGTACCCAGATCCACT
This sequence comes from Amorphophallus titanum, assembly GCA_024336825.1. Lineage (NCBI taxonomy): Eukaryota > Viridiplantae > Streptophyta > Magnoliopsida > Alismatales > Araceae > Amorphophallus > Amorphophallus titanum. Next base: position 4,531,508 of record JANBPO010003090.1, on the reverse strand, counting down.
TCTATCAGCTCATCAACGGTAGCTTAGCCACCATCTTCTATCTCCCGAGGAGCCGGTTGCAAATCGATGAAGCCTTCATCATCTTCTTTAGCCTCAAGAGCATCATAGATGTCTTCTTGTACCACCCCGGTCAGCGGCAGGACTTCGTCAGCTTCTTTCCCTAGCTCGGGGACTGGTGCTGATGCCGACGTTATGGCCTCCAGGTGACTTGAAGATTGGTCCGTGGGAGAATCACCCCCAGGAGTAGTAGGGAGCTTTTTAGCTTTTCGCTCCCGTGGAGCATCATCGGACATCGTGGCGACCTTGTCAGTAATGGATTCCCAACATCTACAGGGGGTATCGACTTTCGGCTCTTCCTGCATCATTGTATAGGGCTTCAGGGTATCTCCTGGCACAAAGGACTGCAAGATCTCTTCATGGTCTTCTTGATAATTATCATAGACTGGATTCACAGGGCCTTCACCCGGAGGGATGGAAAGGGATGCTTCTCCTGCTTCGGGGCATCTTCCATTGGCGAGGCTTAAGACCTTCGCGATGACGGAAACCATGTGGACCCCACTTCTATAAATGCCCGCATCATGCAGACGTGGTGGGTACACTTCACATTTTCCCAGCCTCAGTTCGCCCCTCCTGATCAGGCCTTGAGCGATATTTTTGAATACACAACAATTTTCGATAGGATGCCCCAGCACCCGGTGATAAGGATAGAACTGGAGGTCATCACTTTGTTTGACATCCTCTGGCCTTTTGGACTCTGGCAAGGTGATCTTGTCGTAACGATAAGCCCATTCGAAAATCCTCTGAGTTTTGTGTCTCGGGAAGGAGTAAGGCCTTCTCATTTTCTCTCGCAATGAGGCCAGTTGATTGGTTGAAGGATTGGCTGCCTCCTTTGTCTTTTCTTTCGAATGCCCAGCAATGCTGAAGTTGACATCTTCGAGTTTGTTTTCTTGTTCTGCCAGGGTGGTGGCGGAGCAATATTTTACCAGGAAGGCTTCAATATCACCTGCTATCACGGCCAATTGATCAAGGGATTAGACGTCGAGGCTGACCATCCGCTGCTAAATCTCTTTCTTCAAACTTTGTCTGCAAACCCAGTGGGCAACCTCGTGGCTCAGCAGGAACTTGCATCCCGCATAAAGGCTTCTTTATCTTTTGATGTAATCCAGGACGAGCTCGTCGCCTTCTTGCCTATGGCTATAGAGTTTTGCCCTGATCACGGGGAAGTGCTTCGGGCTTGAGTGACTGTGATACCGAGGGAGGATACCCCTGGCTAGGTCAAACCAGCACATGCTTATCTTGGCTAGTTGCTTCTCTAGCCTTTCGATTTCCTGCTACAACCCACCGCACAATGAGGGCAAGGCGGAGTCATATTGAGGGAAATCTACTTCAGAGCATCTTCCATCGGTCGAGTTTGTGTCCTCCGCAAGGAGGGAGACCACATGGGCCTCCTTTTTACAGACGCCTACTTCATGGGGCTGTGGTGGGTCCACTTCATAGCCCCCCATCTTCAATTCCCCTTTCCTAATCAAGTCTTGGGCAACATCCTTGAAGACATAACAATCTTCGATACGGTGGCCAAGGATTCGATGATAGAGACAGAATTCATGGTTGTCACTTCTTCTGGCGTCCTCCGACCTTTTGGGCTTTGGCAAGGTAACCTTGCCGTAGTGGCAAGCCCACTTATAGATCCCTTGAGTTTTATCCCTCGGGAAGGAATAAGGCTTCTTCAATTTTTCCTACAATGTGAGGACTCGTTCCGCCCGCCGACTGGTTGAAGGACCGGCTACTTCTTTTGCCCTCCTCCTCGAATGCATGAAAGCACTAAAGTTGGTACTCAGAGATTGATTCTCCCATTCCGCCGTGGTTGCAGGGGAGTGTCCTAGGTTCATGGATCTACCCTGCCGAAGGTGGATGCCCTTAGTTAGATTAGACAGCAGTTTGGTCATTTCGGCCAACTGTGGCTTCAATATCTCGATCTCCTGTTGCTGCTCATAGCATATTGCGAACATAACAGGGTCATATGGGGAGAAGTCAAGAGAAAGGCTTGGATCACTATCTTCCGTTCCGACGTCGGGCGGAGGTGGCAGCACCCTGTCACCATGACTACCTGGGACTGGCCCCTTGGAAGTGGATGGTACCACCCCTATATCCCTGCTTGGAGGTGGGTTCTAGAGGAGCACTTCTTCATCTTGGGCTTCACCGGCTAGAGGCATATGTTGCTCTTGGCTCTTGGCTTTCTGTGCATACAGGTCTTCCGAGGGATTGTCACCAGCTAGGGCTGAGATAGATATCATGTCTACTTCATAGAACTCTTCTACTAAGAAACCCAATCTAGGGTACTGGGTGATCTTTAGGATTTCTCTATCCAGGTTCGGTGGATACCAAAACTTCTCGAACATCTGATTCTGGCTTTCGGTCTGAAAGAAAGGCAGTTGTTGCCCCCTAGCCATCTTGACCACCCTGCCAGATATATCCGGAAGTCAGATGATCGGGCTAACCTGGTCGTGGATTTCTTCGGGGAATTTGCAATCATCATCCCCTTTTACTGGTTGTTCATTAGCCGCATAGAATATTGTGGGTGGACCCTCCGAGTTGGGCACCTCCAAGATCTTCAAGAATTCGACTATTTGACAGTCTAAATCTGTGAGGGGCTTCATGATTGCTGGGGGGATCTTCACGTACCTGGGCAAATCTTCGACCTTTGGATCTCCTATCTCGGGGTAAATATTTAACGGGATGGCTCAAACCACACATTCAAACTCAGAGATGTGTGACACTTCTTGCGGTGCCACGTAATCGGGCGGCGGTGGAGGGAACTAGTCGTCGTCCTCTGCTATCCCCTTCCCTTTGCTTTGAGCTGGCTAGGGGTTCTGCTTCGACTCCTCTATGTAGAGTGAAGCAGCAGATGGCATTCAAACACCTCAAAGGGGCATAAGTCTATAAATATTCTTTCTTCCTTTCCATTCCGAGAGTACTTAATGCTCTGGTGCAGGGTCGAAGACACTACCCGATTTTGATGCAGCCACAGTCGGCCGAGCAATGCCTTATATGAGGTGTTGGCGTTGATGACGTGGAACTACACCTTGGTGGTGAAGTCTTCCAGTGACAGCTCGAACTCTACTACGCCCATGGGGACTTCAAACTTCTAGTTGAACCCAGCTATCTTCATGTCCCTCACCTTGATCAGGTGCACATTGAAATAATGCTTCTGGTAAACCCAGTGAGAGAGTATGTTTACCGCTGTCCCTGGGTCGACCAGGATCCTGTTAATAGGCTGACCGTTCAACTGCCCCCTCATGTACAAGGGTCTATTATGGCTAACTGAAGGCAGGAGCATATCTTCTTCGATGAAGGTAATGGCCACCACTGACTACATTTTGGTGAAGCAGCTTTCGTAGTGTGTTGGGGTTTGCAAAGCCGCAATGACAGCTTGCCGAGTTTCCTCATCTAGAGAGAGTATCTCCAAGACACGAAATCTTGCCGAGATCCTTTTCAGTTGCTTCAACAAGCGGGTGCCGACCCGGACATTAGCTAACTTTACTTCTTTGGCTTTGTTGTGCTTGCCATGCTCTAGTGCTGAACGAGTCGGCGGAGAAGACAATTTGTCTTTATCTTCGGGGGGTGCTCCATCTCGACACGCCTGGTCAATTGTGTAATGACCCAGAGCTCAGGGTACCGATAACCCGATATAAATATCGGACTACCACTACCAAGAACTGGGGATGCCACCCAAGAGGCTGATGAGGCCCTTGAAGGGTTAGTGGGGGTTGTTGAGGAGGCGTATGCGCATCAGCGCCTTCAACAGCCGCGAAAACGTCGAGACCGCCCTCGCCCGCATCGCCGCCGCGCTGAAAAAGTAAGCGACGCCCCCCGAGGCACCGAGTTTCCCGGCGGGAAACTCGGTGCCTTTTCAGACATGCGAAAACTCGCTGCCGCGGCACGACCGCACAGCACTCCGCCTACTCCACCGGCTCGCCCACTATCAGGATCTCGCCGGCATACCAGACGGTCGGCGCGTATTTCGATGACGCCGCCTCGAAGTCGGCCCGGTTTCGGTCGAACAAGAGCTTCTCCTTGTCCGGTTTTTCCGGGAGCACCGTGATGATTACCTCGTGCACCGCGTCAGGCAGATTGTCGGCCACGCCAAGCATGCCGAGGCGTCGGTAGGTGCAATAGCCGTCAAACCGAGCCAGCTCTTGGCTTTTCCCGTCAACGGACACCCGCAACATGGCACCGTCCGGACCAAGCAGGTCGTATATCGACACCTTCGTGCCCCTGAATTTGAATCGCAAAGACGCTCCCGGATCAAAGCGCCACAACACCGGCAGCCGAGTGGCGAACGCCTTTGCCACCCCGTCCGCCTTCGGATCGAGCCTCTCCGCCCGGCCCGCCACGAGGCCGCCGTCGATCACGACCTCGCGCGCCGACTCCCAGTTTCCCGCGGCCAAAGGCGCTCCCAAGGCGTGTGCTCCGGGGCGCCCTGTCGCGCGCATCTTTTTGAACGACCGTTCCAATGCCTCTGTGTAAAGCACGTGCCCGGTTTCCGGATACGGGTGCACACCGTCCTTGGAAAACACGATGCGCCCCTGCGCATCCACCGGCATTTTCGCCGGTGCGTTCAGCTCGTCGCCTGACACCCGTGTCATCGGCGTGTCGGACGACTTCATCACTAGCTTCCCGTCCTTCTCCATACGGGCCACCTCGATGCCGAAATGGATGCTCGGGATGCCGTAGTGGTCGGCCACCTCCTCCATCACGCTCGCCGAGCGAGACATCTTGCCCGCGACCACGCCCGGAGTGTCGCGGTCAGTCACCGTATAGACGAAGCAGATGTCCGTCTCGGGCAGCTCGCGCCAAGTCTTGCGCACGATACCCTCCATCGCCTCACGAATCTGGTCCGGTGCCGAGCCCGCGTCGTTAACCGCGAATTCGACGAACAATAGGTCGGGCCGGCCCTTCAACGCGTCGGCCTCGACGCGGAATACACCGAGGTCGGACCCGGTGCCACCGATGGCCGCGTTGATTTCCCTGATTTGCGCCTTGGGAAACTGCTGTTGCAGCCACGCCCGGCTCTGCACGCGCCAGCCGTTCTGCGCGGTGATGCTTCCCCCGAGGTAGGCGATTGTCACCGGCCCGCCTTTCTCCGCCTTGACAAAAAAGTTGGGCAGCCCGCCGCGCGGAATAAATTCAACCGCCGGTCGCTGCACGGAAACAATCTCCGAGGCAGGCAAGGAAGCGACAGCCGGAATAGAGGCTGCAAGCGAAAGGCTGACAGCCAGTATAAACAATGAGGGGTGAAACATGAAGCAAGAGGTTATAGGGTTAAATCTCAGTGCGGAGCACCGCTCGCCAACTCACAAAGACGCGGATTATATTTCCCAGGCAACTGATTCAGATTTTGCGTGCGGCGATTCAGGGAGACGCAGGTTCAAACTGTCCATACTCCAGCCAAACCAACCATCACTCCGATCAATCTTCAGTCCTCTGATCGGAGCACTGGGCTGCACAGTGATCCTCAGCGCCATAGCCACCAGACTGGCACGCATCCCTCTCATGTGAAAGCTCCTCGACGGGCCGTCATACAGGATACAGTCAATCCAACGCACAGCCCCGTTTCCACCAACTTCCCAGCGACCGTCGCACCCATCCCACTTGGCACATGGCACGATGCCGTGGATTTGCACGCTCCCATCGCCGATCGAAAAATGTCCCTCACCAGCCTGTCCGAGTTGCAAACCAACCGACTCAGGCAGACCGCCAAATTCCAAACGGACGCGCAAATCCTTCGCTTGAATCGTGCCGTCTTTGATCATGTCGAGTGAGATGTGTGTGTCGCCAGCATCGTAAGCGAATGTGATCCCCGCCAATGCGGTCCCATCCTGCTGAACGCTGCAAAACTGTGCCGCGGAAAAATCATACCCATCATGCAAAAACCTCAGATGAAGGTAGCGAGGGGCTTCCGGCGTGCCCCAGTAAGCGAGCAAAGCGCGACGTTGATTCCACAAGTCCCCGCGATTGATGGTGCCGAGGGTGAAGAGCGGATGCAGATAGGTCGCGCCAATGATGTCCACCTGCTGGCGCTGAAATACCTGGCGGACCATTTTGGCCCGCTCCAACCGCAGAAAAGCGGGAACCAGATCCTCGGGGCAATCATGGGCAAAGCGCTGTTCATCGAGCTGTATTCTCTCCAAAGGTCTGACCGCCTTCATTCGCCCGTGTGTCGCCTTTTGTATAAAATGCGCCACCTGATCGTCCAAAAAGGTGTGGTAGCAACGGCTGTGCGGTCCCGCCCACTGGCGGGTTGGCGCGTGAAAAACACCAGCGATCAGTTCCCACCCGCGTCGATAGAGTTCCTGCGCGTAACGCTGCACTTGCGAATCGCGAATATAACGGCGGATGCGGACGATTTCATTGAGGGCGATGTAGGTGTAAGTAGGGCTGTTGTATTCATTGAATCCGCCTTGCGCGCAGGTGTGCTCATAAAACCGAGCGAAACGCCCACACGCGTATTCATGCAAATCCCCGATGCGACCGCGCTCCGATGCAGCCAATGTCACAAAGCTGCCCATTATGGAGATGTTCGTGTAGTCGGGCCCGACGTTCCGACGCTCGATGGACCGGGCGGCATGAAGGATCGCCTCATCCATTCTCGCCACGAGCGGCATCGGCAGGCGGTCCTCGTAAACCATGACGGCCTCAAGCAACTGTGCGCCGCAAAAATCAGCGAAGTTCCAATCGGGCGGGGCCATCTTGGACAGCGGCTCTTCCAGATACCACGACCAGATTCCGTAGGTCGGACTTTGCGGATCCTGATCCTGCAAGCCGATCACCCGACCAAAAATATCGACAGCCCGGAGCCGCAGGCTCTCATCTTCAGCATCAAGCAGCGCCACGGCATAAACCAGGGACTTGTGGACATGATGAACCTCTCCGCTTCTCAGCCGAGTGTGATAACTCGCATTGTCAGGCACCGGCAGCAGCAACATTTTCTCCTCCGAATCATAACAGGCTTCATAGACATCAAGTCCCGACCTTAGCGCCTCGGCCTGCTTTGCGGAGATATGCAAGGATGCGGAAGTCATTGGCCCCCTCCCAAGGTAATGTTACCAAAGCGGGACGTATCCGAATTATTGATGGATGTCCCGAACAGCATGAGCTGGCTCTTGCGAAGACCACCATCGGCATCAGGTCCATCAATACCCACGTCAAAACCGAAACTTCCACCCGCCTTGGCGCTCATCCCGGTGGAGGCCCACGGGATACTAAGCGCGACCCAATAGTTGTGGGCGTCAATGCGACCGCCTTCCGCTTGCAAACCATCAAGCGTGCCGATTTTTGAGGAAGCATTCCAGATCTCAACCGACTGCCCGTTTTCCAGCGCGGGCTTCAGGATGACTTGATACACTCCCTGCTCATAGCTTCCGCCTTGGGCACGCGTGGATGCCGGGCGAAAATCGAAAAATAGCTCCACGCAAGACCCCATTATACTCGGCCAATGGTCCGGCGGATGAGGGTGCGAATCGTGAACATCAACTCGCAAAAGAAGATGTGTCGCCGTGTAACCAAGCATGACATGCCCGGAGAGTTCGTCCGGCCCCTTCCAGTATTGGTCTTCCTGCAAGGAGGCCAGTTGGGACGGACGGCCTAGGACAACTTGGTCGGGGGTGTTGATTGCCAAGGTGCCATCGGCATCGGACACGTTGAACAAGGCCAATTTCGACTGAACAGGAAGTTCCCGGATAACGTGACTTGGACGCAATATTACAGGGAGGGGAAAGGCAAACTGGTGGCCGTCCGGCAATTTGATTTTGCAGGTCAGTGAATAAGATCCCGGCTGAACATTGACAGGCAATTTACAGCTTAGCTGAACACTCTGTCGGCTTGCCGGCTTGAGATCAAAGGACGGCTCACCGCCAACCAACGTCCATCCGTCCGGCAAAGAAACCCCAACGGTGCCACGCCAGGCCTCCTGCCCTCGATTCAGCAAAGAGAACTCCGCATTCAGCCCGTGCTCATCCTGAGCAAGCTGCCGAGTGCCGACCACCGGCGACGGAAGGACATCCAGTCCAAAGTGCGCGGAGTGCAGATACACCGGCGATTCATCCAGCTTTAGCAAATGCAGAAAGGGGGCACCTTTGCCCGAGGCAGTATCATGACGGACCTCTCCAAGCCGGGATACGATCTCTAGATCCGGCGTAGGCGTCTGAATCAACACGCTACGAAGCCCCAAGGCGGACCAGAGAACTGCCACCTCGCCACCATTTGCCTTGTGAAACATGCCACCTGACACACCGCCTTGATCAACAGTTTTGGACCCGCTGGCATAACCAGTGAGGATCCCCTCCAACTGGGCAGACAACACCGCTATTGCCAGCGTATATTGGCTGGGAGTCCTCCGTCCATCCATCGTGGCTGAGATAACCGCGAAGGCTGCCTGGCCGTCCACTTCGTTGGCTCCTGGCGGGGCGAGCTTCCACCAATCCAGCCTTGGCCACTCGACATTCCATCCAAAAAAGGTGAACAAGCGGCTACCCGCCGCAAAATTATCAACCGCATTTCGCACCATTGAGATGCCCGCCGTCTTTTCATCCAGCGCATAGTGCGGCCAGCCATTGGGCACCGCCAGTGTAGGCGTTCCATCTTTGATCAACTCTGTAAGTCTTTCATAAGCAATCGGCTGGTCGATTTTCTCGCGAAGCGCAGTGTAAACACCCGTTTCTGAATTCAGTAACGTCAGAGGCTTTCCGGTTGCTTTGATCCGTTGCCGAATCTCTTCCAAACTAGAGGGCAAGCCGGCCTCATCCGGCGTGAGCGGCGTGGTATAGGTATGCACCGAAATCGCATCCACCCAATTGGCTATCCCATCGTCGAAAACCGCCTTGGTCCAGTCTTCGTGGGATTTATCGGCCGCAACATTGGCAACAATCTCCGCGTGTGAGTCAATAGGCCGAACGGCTTCCGCAAGGGCCTTGGCAACCTGCACGTAATCAGCAGGGGGCTTCCCACAGTGATTGACGTAATAGGGTTCATTATCCGCCTCATACCAAGCAACCTTGCCTGCATACTTTTGCGCCAAAGCAGCAACAAATCTCTTGTAAAGTTCTAGATTAGGAAACCCGCCCATTTCCCCCCAGGGCGAAGCCATCATGCTGCCATACGTCGTGTAGTCGGCCGATCGCATCCATTTCTGGCGAGGCAATGATTCTACGCTGACATATAATTCATGACCTTCCGCTACTCCCCAATCCATCAGTGTATTCCAATTCCATTGAGCTGGCGGGACGGACGGATCCATGCCGAAGTCACCATGATTGTCTTTCTGCCACATGGGGCCGACGATATACCCCCACCGAGCATAAACATGGCTCACATCCACCGGCAGCGCATCAGGCCAAGATCCGAATGAACGGCGATTCGAGTCATGCAGGGCGAAATGAGGGGCGCTGGCCGGCTCATCACGCCGCACCACGTGAAGAAAATTTTCCTCTTGGATAAACTCTTTCGACAGTCCCTTGGACGTAACGGTCAGGTGGTAAACATCGGTGCCGAGGTGCCTGGGAAATTGAATAGGGAAATTAACATCCTGCCGTACACCCACACTTACTTTTTGCCCCCAAGACTGCGGAGTCCGATCCACTTCGCCATGCATATCGAACCGGAAGGAAACCTCCTGTGGTTTCGCTCCGCCATTAATGACTTCTACCGCCGGAGTGTCTCGGCGGCCCGGTTGATCCGACACCACAAAGGTGTCGAATCCGAGCAGTCGAGCCCCGACAATCCTAGTGTGGCTGCCCGGGGTGATTTGGGCTGCATATCCATGCTCCCACCCCAGTCTGAAATCACCGTCGCCGGTCAGTTTCAGTTCATCCACAAGGTCGCCGGCCAGACTGACGGTCTTTGGATTAAAATCAGGATCAATCGGCAGCTTCGTGGCTTTCCGGCCATCCAATGCGCATGAGACTTCGCCACCGATCCAATTCAGCTTCAACTGGCTCCAATCCATGCCAATCGGCGCATCGCTGAGGACCATCGCAGTTCGCCGGCCGGGCTTTTGCCAAACAACCGTCACGACTCTTCCCCCGAAGGCCGGAGCGATTTGCAATGACAGGCTGGCCTCGCCATCAGACAGGACCAGCACCTTTTTCTCGCCACGGCGCGGCCGATCGCGCAATCCCATGTTCAACGCGCCCCCATTGGCAAACCCCATATACGGAGCCAAGTCATAGGCAAACTCGACATCGAGCGGGAAACATTTCCCCGCCAGCCCTCCTTCGACCGGTTCCACAACCGGAACACTTGGGTTCCAGCAGGTATCCGATTCCGGATAGACAGTGAGCGCGGCCATCGAATGACAAACGCCCGCGATTGCCAGCAACGCCGGCAGGTAATACAATCGTGACATGATTACTATTGGGTAGTGAGGACAATATTCTTGAAACGCACCTCAATGACATCATTTCCCGGGTCATCAGCCCCCAGGCGCACGGTGACGCTTTTCGCATTGTCCGGAGCTGTAAAATCAATCGTATAAACCTTCCAATCTTGAGTTAGATTGAATTGCGGGATCGCCAGATATTTCCCCCATGAACCGTCCGCGTTTCTGAAATACACGCCCGATTCCCCCCGTGTGTGAGGCTTACCGGTTCCTGATGCTTGAAAACTAAGGTGGTAAGACAAACCGCCAACAGCAGCAACATCCTGTCGCCACCAAATATGCGCACGAGTTGGCTTCTCGATAGAAATACTCAAAAAACGCTCTCCAGCATTTCCCATCAGCCCCCACATAACCTTTCCCTCTCTGACTGCGATTACAGATTCCTCCGATAGACCAATTGATTCCGAAAAAGCCCAACCGGGAACATCACGCCCAAGGCCACTTTTTAAATCCCCATTTCTCAGTAAATTCTGCGCCTTTACACAGGCACAAAAACACAATCCAATGCCAATAATTAATATCATTTTTTTCATTTTTAATTCTCCGAATACCCTCCAAGTCCCCAATCATAACCACGCCAAAAAACGTGATAAGGCAGAGACGCATAATATGCCATCTGCGCTTGATTTTTTTGCTCAACGTGGCCATCTAAATACAAAACATTGGCCTCCCCATTATGCGGATAAGTAAGCAACCCGGAAGAAGCCACGGAGAAATATCCGACCCCCATGCCACCAAACCCATCCATGAAAATCATTGTCTTCGATGGGGAAGTAATTTGAGCCATATGGCACTCCCTATAAGTCGCGGTATTATCGTAACCCGTATTTGGACTTCCTGCACGCGCCGTGATATGCAGATTTATAACATAGCGAACCGCATATTCAAGCCCACCGCCGATAGGCAGATCATATTCAGTGGCCCCGCTCCCATTGGCCAACACCTCAGGACACATATAAGGAGATCCGCTTGCCGCATCAGGAAACCCAGACGACGCCGATTGTGCCCCGAGATAGGGAGCGAGAAGACCAGACCAATAATAGGTCGCACTCCCTGGCTGAGTCCTGGACGCGACGATCAACCCTTTATTATCGGCTGCGTAGGCTTGCACGGCAATCCCCATTTGCCGTAAATTACTCGTGCATCTGGCTGTATTGGCCGCATGATGAACCCTGCCCGAAACAACCACCGCGAGCGAAGTCAATACGGCAATAATCGCTAGGACAACAAGCAATTCCACCAGCGTGAACGCAAAAGGTCTCCTTATTTTTGATGTATTAAAATTGAGTCTGTTGCTATTCATGGCCGTCCTCCGCAATACTGCTTTTCAGGAAAAATTTTGGGGTTAAAACAATGGCCAGCGCACCCAACGCGAGCATAATTGCAAAAGTAGCAGGCTCAGGAATGTTCGACGTAACTGCTATATTATCAACATACATTGTTGTGCTGCTGCCATAACCGGGAGCAATCAGAAACTCATCAAATGTGGTCGTCAACAAACTCGACCCAACAATAGTCGTATTTGTGGAATAGCCATCATAATCATAGGTCATTTCCATGTCGCCGCCAGCGAGCAAAGCAAGGGTCAGAGAAACCGTATGCACACTCGTATCCTCACCGGTAACTCCACTGTTGGTCTGATAAATCGAAGCTGATGCGGCAGTATAATTCGACAAGCCCCCCGAGCCTGCATTCATCTTGTAAAAAATCACGTCGCTCGTCGGGAGTGGACTCTGCAGGTTTTTTGTAACATAATAACCAACATCGTCGGATGACTGTCCAGGAACTGCAAACATATTACTACTAAGCGGGGTGCCGCCGGAATTTAAAAGGCCAATTCTATTCGTGCCACTTCCGGCAGGATTCGCCGTTGCCACATAAGTATACGAAACGGTGATATAATCACCGACATTTGACAGTGTCACGGCTTGGAAATTAGCGGCGATCAGGCTATTGCCGCTTGAGCCCGAAAACTTCAGGCCATCGCCGGACATCCCTCCCGATGAAACGGGATCCGTCGCGACAACCGGCGCCGTCCCGACCACGTTAGAATTCGCCGCATATATTGTTTGATCCGTATCACCAGAAGTGCCATCAAAATCCTGTTGGAAGAGAATCACGGCGCCGAAAGACGACATAGGCAACATAGCCATGCCTAGCGAAGCTACAATCACTGATATGATATATTTTGGGTTCATGGTATTTTTATTTTAGGGGGCAAATACACAAAAGACTGGCTACCATCACCTGAATCTCAAATCGAAGCAAGAAACGGAAATCACAAGGTGGTGATAGAAAAATTACTTAATCATTTTAATAGATTGAATTCATCGCAGTGGATGCATGGATTTCACCGAGCATATGCCTCCAATCCATGGGTGCATAAAATCGTGGATTGAGACGCAAAATCACCTTCACCGTGAACGCGACGGAAAAGATCAAAACACGACCGCGATCACTGCGAATATTTCTCGCCCGAAAATTCCGGTCAATTATGAATATATGCATAGGGGTATAAAATCAAGCCAACTTGAATCGCTCCGCCGGCGGCTACTCCAGCGAGCCATCACTCATATCTCCAATGATTCCAGCTCAGGGCTCACATAAACTACAGTCCGGCTTTTTATTTTTTGCTGAATAACATCATCCAACAAAGAAAATAGCGCTTCGGCAACCTTCGCGATATCGACTTGGAATTTTACCAGCCCATCCCATCGAGATAGCACGACTGAATCCTTATTGGCATGTGTAATAATCTGCACATCACGACCCGGCACATAACCCGCAACTTCAAGAGCATGACAGAGGCCACGCGTCATCACGTCATCCGTGCAGATGATTCCATCCGGAATCCCCCCGCTCTCGGCAAGAATCCGCTCAATAAAGAGCATGCCAACCTCTTCATGCTTCAACGTAATATCACCTTCGCGCCCAGCCCATAGGGTAAACCGATCCGTGACTGAAGAAGGATGATTCACCACCGACCTTGATCCTGCCGCCTCAAGAAACCTCGAAACTTCTTCTCCCCAATCACCCAAAAAACCAACGGATCGGCAGCCTCGATCAGCCAATATATCCAATCCATGTGATACAATCACAATGCCATCTATACTCACGCTCGCCAGATGAGAACTATTATAACCAAAGACAACAAAAGGAACTCCCTCATTACGCAAATACTCCTCCTGCTCAAGACTACTACGATTCGCAAGCACCAACCCATCAATGGCACCAACGGCTAATGCACTATCCAAGTCACGGTGAATGCCCGCCTTGCCCACCCGCGGCGATAGCTCGGCGATATCAATGTAAAACGACAATTTCGATGAGCGGGCAACAGCCTGCTGCCCACACTGCTCCAATAACTGAATATACGCGGGAGAACTACCAGGCCTAAAAATATCCTTACCCAAAACAAGGCCAACTGTCCCGTGCAACACCGCGTCGGTCACATACACCCCGCTGCCATGCCGCCGCTCAATGAGCCCCCGAGCCTCCAATTGCGACAATCCCAAGTCCAACGTCGCCTTGGCCACCCGTAACTGCGCACACAAATCCTGCATGGAGGGCAGCTTCGCACCCGGCCCCAACAATCGAACTCGCTCAAGCAGCGCCGCAACAACCTGCGACTGCTTATTCCTGCCTGCGACTGGATTGAGCTGCGGGGCCATTTTCATTGTCTCCTAGAAGACTTTTGATTTTATGCACGCAAGTCAACCAAATTTAGGAATAGAATTTATTTTCACTGAAGTTCATGTTCATAACTATTTTATTATAAATACATTATATAAATTAAGACAGGGAAATGGATTGGGATCCAAAAAACTCTCCTAGCTGTATTTTACCGTAACTGACATTCTTTTCCAGCCATCGACTACGACTTCCGATGCACCCCGCGCACCTGACCGACTAGGCGCACACTGAAGGCATTGAGTTGTGAACCACGGGGACGAATCTGCGTCGTCATACGCTTCACCGCCTCGGCAGCAGGCGCACGATTTCTTCGCCGAGCGATTGCACGTCGGCACTCAGGAGTCGCGCCAGTTGGCCGAAGTCCCTGCCGTCCCACCTGGCCACCGGAGCCGTGTAGGTTTCCCGCGTCACCAGTGCGCCGCCGGGACCGGCGCGCGTCACCTCGATCGTGCAGACGAGACTCGCGATCCACTTGCCGTCGGGCGTCCGATCGCCCTCAAAGCGCACCAGGTGCACGGCCACGTCGTAATCGCGCGTGGCGTCGATCGGGAACGGCTCCACGAAAACCTGCCCCACGCGGGAAGTCGAGGCCGCGAGCCGCGCGGCAAGCAGCTCCGTGACCGCCGGCGCCGGGGACTCGGCCCAGAGGTCGCTGTCGCGGTAGGCGATCTCGTTGGCGGCCGTGCGGACGACGATGGGTTTGCGGAGATAACCGGGGGCATCGACTTGCGAGAGGCCGATGCGAAGCGCGCCGGCGGGTTCCGAGCCGGGGAAGAAATCGATTTCCGCCGGGCCGGTGAGGACGTAGTAGCGTGTGTTGTCGGCCTGCGGCGCGGGCAAAATCGAGCAGCCGGCGAGCAGGAAAAAACCGGCGGCGGCACAAAGGCCGGCGAGACGGCGGACAGGGAAGGCATCGAGTTTCATCGGCGGAAATCGTTCGTGGATGGTTCAGGGATTGGACGGCGACTGCGCGGCGGGTTGCTTGCGTCCGGAAAGCAGCGCCTCGGGATTGCGGTCGAGGTAGTCGGCTAGGGCGCGGACGGAGGCGGCGGCCTCGGCGAGGCGGGCGAATGCCTGCGAGGCGTTGTAGCCGAGGTCGCGCTGGTTGCGGACGAAGTTTTGCAGCGTGGCGGCGGTGCTGCTGAAGGTCGCGATGGCCTGCCTCGCCTGCGCGAGCGTGTCGCCGAGCCTGGCGGCGTCGCCGTCACGGTCGAGTTTGCCGAGGATGTCGTTCAGCGATTTCGAGGCGGCGCCCAGGTTGGCGAGGGTTTGCTTCAACTGGTCGGAGGTCACGAGCGCCTGCACGGAGGCGCCGGCCTGCTTCCACTGCGCGACGAGGCCGGCGACGTCCGCGGCGTCGAGTTTGTCGCGGGCTTCGGAAAGCAGGGCGTCCAGCCGCGACGAGAGGCCGGCGAAATCAACCTGTCGCATGTTGTCGAGGATCTGGGTGACGTTGTTCTGGATCTGCGTGCTCGTCGAGGGCACGGAGGGGATGTTAACTTTCATGTATTCAGGGGATTCTCAATGCAAATTGCCAGTTATCTTAAACATAAATCTAGCAACATATATTTTGGCCTTTGGTTTTGTGTAGTCTTGCAGATACTATTTTGAATTTTGCATTTAAAAAGTTGTATTTTTGTGAAACGTGGAAACATCATTGTTCATATGAAACTGAAATGTTGTGATCACAGATGCATTGCATGACTTCTATTTAGTAAAGGTACATCAGGTTGAGCAGAAGAGGACGGACTTTTAAGACTTGGGATATAAGGTCAAACTTCAACTTTAATACTTGGGAAATAAGGTCAAACTTCAACTTTAGTTGGTCCAGCTTGATGTATAGCTACTCAGCATATGCTATGATATTTTTCTATTGATAGGAGTATGAGTAGAATTTGATCAGCTAAGTAGGTAGTGGTGAAAAATAAAGCAATAGAAGTTATGTTGTCAAATTTCATTTTGTTAATAGTAAATGCAGGCCCACATCACTTGACAGCTGAAATCACTTTTGAGTCAGACAGTGTTTTCCCTTATTGACAATCAGATCTGAATTTCGCTAGATAAAATCGTATTTTGCTGGGAATAAAATGTATTTGCTCCAGTTTATTGCTGCAGTCACCAACAGGTGAAGCCTTGTGTAGGATGGGATGAGAGAGGGAAAAACGTAGGGAAAGAGGAGCTGAATGGCTGAAAATGCTTGTTTTTTCTTTGTTAGAGGTTCGACTCTAACCCAAGACCTGGGCGTTAAGTTGAGGGAATCCCCCACATGTATAGAGGAAAGACTCCTTTGAATTTCCAATATAGGACTAAACCACAACACCCCCCGTCGCGTCAAACCAACCGGTTTGGGGCACATCATAGGTAGGGCTAAGTGTCCATATATGGATCCAATGGGTAAACGGGGCTCTGATTCCATATTAGAGGCCTGAACTCTAACCCAAAACCTAGGCATTGAGTTAAGGGAATTCCCCACATGTAGAGAGGAAAGACTCCCATGGATTTCCAATATAGGACTAAACCACAACATTCTTTAATGAAATTTGTGAACACATGGAACAGAGATGCCTGAACTTGGGCGTATGGAGGTTGTGCAAACTTTGCTTCAGTTCAGACTGTCATAATAATGTTTTGCTTGGGCATTTGAAGCAGTATCCATATGATTATAGGGTTGAACATGCCATAACTGTTCATGTTATTGAACTGAACCGCCAATCCAAAACACAAATTAGTAGCAAGGAATTTAAAACTGGAATTTGGAATGAACAATATTAACAGATTTTGGTTGCGATTCCAGTTCTAGAGCTGGTTTTGGACAGGAATGAGCTGGTTCTTGGTGATTTGTCACCATTGGCACTGAGCTGGTTCTGGCCAATTTCAATCTGCTTCTGATTTTGTTCAACCAGTTCGGCTGGTTTTCAACTCCATGGTTTGTAGGTGGACATGTAACTAATATTGGCACAGAATGGCTCATAAATACTGGGTGTGGGACTAAATGGCTTTCACTAATTCCCCCTTCCCTTATGATGAACTGGGTAGAGTTGTGTAATGAGTGACTCTTGAAATGTAGAAGTCAAGCATGGGGGAACCCCATAAACGATCTAGCTCTGATACTGTCATGAACCAAATTAACTCAAAACGTGCTTAGTTAACAGTTCAGATTAGAAGTTTTAGTTGATCAAAAAAAATTATAAGGGGATTCATTCAACCCCCCCTTCTGAATCCGGACTGAGCATTATCTAGACTATCAGTTGGTATCAGAGCAGGTCTCTGACTTTTCAGATCCAACGATCTACAGAGGATCCTACTGTTTTTGGTGCTTTGCTATGCTGTTTGGTGTCTCGCCTTGTTACAGTCTGATTTGGGTGTTATCTTCATACACTGCTCTTCAACCTATATTTGGTCAATTGTCTTTCAATGGCGCATTCACCGATATTTAGTGGTAATAATTTTGATCTGTGATTGAAAAACTTACATCGGTATGTAAGATCAACCGATCCTGATCTTTGGAAGGTAATAGTTCACGGTCCATATAAATTACCAAAAGAAAATTCTAAATGGACCAATAAAGATGGGCTGAAAGACTCTGTCAACTCTAGAGCATTAAATTTGATGAAAGCATCTATTGACAGATCTTTGATCTTGTGTGTTTCATCTTGCAGGACTGCCAAGGAAGTTTTGGATAAACTAAAGAATGTTAGCTGTGGAAATGGAAATAAATGCTTGATGACTAATAGCAACAACCAAGATGAAGAGGAGGAGAATGATGATGATGGTGATGAGGTAAATCCTTTTGAGAATTTCACTCTAGATAATTGGTAGGATGCGTACGCTGATTTGTTGGAATCTTATGAAAAACTAAGAAAAAAGAGTAAATC
The DNA here is from genome assembly GCA_024336825.1 of Amorphophallus titanum. NCBI lineage: Eukaryota > Viridiplantae > Streptophyta > Magnoliopsida > Alismatales > Araceae > Amorphophallus > Amorphophallus titanum. Next base: position 4,513,505 of record JANBPO010003090.1, on the reverse strand, counting down.
CATGAAGAAGAAATTGAATGAAACTACTAAATCCAATTCTGAAGATACAGATATTGAGACATTGAAAATTGAAAATGACATTCTCAGAAAACGACTGAGTAACCTTGATTCTGTCACTACAGATCTACATCATGTGAAATCTGAAAATGATAAGCTCAGAAATCGAGTTACACAGTCAGAAACGAAACTTGAAAATTTTGAAAAGGAAAATAACTTGATTTCTGAACAACTTGAAGTTGCTAAGGATGAAAACGCAGAACTTCGAAAGCATCTTGATCAAGCTGAAAATAAAAGTGAAAAGATAGGGAAGGGAGCATACAACTTACATTTTGAAAGCTATGATTGTAATAAGTGTTCCATGTTGAAAGACTTAAGTGAGTCACTACAAGATGATCTTGAATGGTTTAAGGACTTAGTTGCCTCATTAAGGGAAGAAAATAAAGAGTTGTCAAACAAGATTCTGAAAACCGAATAAAGAGAACAAGCTCTTTTAGAGCAGTTAACCACCATGACTATTGATAAAAATTCTATTGATCTGATAAAAGATCTAAAATCTGAAAATAAAAAATTAAAGTTGATGGAAAAGGTGAATGAAAATCTGAAGCAGTTGAACATTGCCATGTCGGAGAGGCTTCTTGCCCTTGAAAAGGAAAAATGTGTTGTTAATGAAAATCAAGCTGAAAGTGAGTTACAGCTGGAATAGGAAGTTGAAACTCTTAGAAGTCTAAATGATGCAATGCATCAACAAATCCTGTCTTGTGAGGAAGAGATTGCCAGTTACGAATTTCAAGTGTCATCTTTTCAATTTGAAATAAATGATTTGAAAAACTCTTTGTCTAAATTTGTTGATGGGCAAAAAAATCATGACAAACTGCTAGGACTTAAGGTGAACTTCAGGAAGGAAGGGTTGGGCTACAAAAATCTTAATAAGAAAGTTTTTAGGTGGGTGATGGGCCACCCGCGTGGGATTGGAGGGAGGATGAGAAGAAGATGGGCCCTCAACAATAGCCTTAAGGGTTTGGATTTGTTGAGGGGTGAGATGATCTAATGCGTGAAGGACTTGGGAAACCTTCTCGTCGTGTGGATGAGACAGTCTCGAGGAAATAGTGGCTCACGAAGAATTCAAGGGACCATGAGATTGAACATTACCCATGGGTCGGGTAAGACCATAAGAGTGAAGATGTGGTCCCTTAGGCAAATTATGGTGAGAATTATGAAACTGAGGATCATAAGATGTGCTGAGTTGAGCATCCTCATGAATGTATGTTGAATTAGGCATGTTGATTTTATTATCAATGTGAAACATTATGCAAACAAATAATGGTTCAATTAAAGCGATTTGCAAAGATGTCAAACAAGTTGAATGTTTATGCTCGATTTTTTGCTTATTTGAAACTTGGTGAGTAAAGATTTTAACAAAGCTATGTAATTCACACAAGGTAGAATCCTAGTTTCAATATGGATTTTACTTCAATGCCAACTAGGTACACTCTCTCATCATGAGTAGGCCAACTAAACCTGGGACTTCAAAGGTACAACTAGCCCAAGCTTCCGTAAGGGAATCCACGGGTGCAGGGACTTACGAAGGCCTTGATTTAAGAGATTCCAATCCAAAGAGATGGAGTGCTCAATGGAGGGTCATTCCTTAACCAAGAGGGGGTATGGTATTCTAGAAGTGTGGGGAGAGGAGGTCTCCCAAGCCGAATGCAATATGAATGCAAAACTAATACAAAATAATAGAAATATGAATGTATGAACAGGAATATGTAAGAATGATGCAAAACAAATCACACAAGAAGAATTCCATGAAAAACACAGGAAATTGGCGCCCTAACAAGAGACACCAATCCTGGAATGGGCGCTCCTGGGAAGGGGCGCTAATTCCTAATTTTTTTAGAAGGGGTAGGGAAATGGCGCCCTACACCCTGTCATTTATTGGGTAATGGGCGCCCAGTCTGTGGGCACCAATTACAAATTTTTTCTTTTTTTTTCAAAGGGGCCAGGGAAATGGCGCCATGTCCCCTGCCATCAATCAGGTAATGGGCGCCCAGTGGATGGGTGCCAATTTCAGTGCCCCCTTTTTTTTGATAAGAGGGAATTGGCCCCCTGCACAAGGGCACCAATTTAGTAATGGGCGCCCCCCTCAGGGGTGCTAATTCCTCACTGTGATGGCCTGTTCACAGAAACTCTCAGCGGCCAGGGAAGTGAATATACATATAAAACCAAACCAATGGAAGAAGAGGATAACACTCACAACACATCAATACAATCAAACAAAGCAAGAAATGAAGCATGGCATGCTCAAATTTTTTTAGATGGATAGATAAATGGAATTTTCAAAACTCTATCAAACTAACAATCACTTAGGGAGAGTGCTACATGGAGCACAAAAGGGAGATGCACCGTGGATGCAAAAGGGGAAGGGTAATCAAAGAAAAATAATGGAGTCCAACCGTGATCTCCAATTTGTAGATTATGAAAAATCCACTAAAAGAACAATAGGCTATAATATGCTAGAAAAGCATGGGAAGAGAGAGAAAGGGGAGCACGCGTAGGATGCTAAGGGGAAAGGTGATCACCAGAGATGCATGTGCCTTAACTTCCCCGAGCTCTTTTACTAGCAACCACTAAGATTTGGTCACATCTTTTCACCGGCGCTGAGTTAGGGCGACAAAGCACATGTCCAAATCACCTGAGTCTATTTTGTCTTATTTTACTATCAATTGGGACTATCACCAAGTCCTTATGGATGCACTCATTTTTAATCTTGTCTTTCTTAGTTTTGTTACGCATCTATCTCAGCATCCTCATCTCTGCTACACACATGTTGTGAATGTTTTCCTTTCGTACTGCCTAACACTCGGTACCACATAGCAAAGTAGGTCTCATAGTCGTTCTATAAAAGTTCCATTTGAGTTTCAGAGACATATGACGATCACAGAGGACTCTTGATGCGCTTCTCCATTTTAATCAGCCCGTCTTAATCCTGTGTGCAACATCCTCATGAATCTCTCCATTTTAGTGTATGATAGACCCTAAGTACCGAAAGTTACTACTCTTAGGAATGTTTTGTCCATCGATTAGAATCATGTCTTCTTGTATTACTCTCTCATTACTAAAGTTACAGTGGATAAACTTTGACTTGCTCTTACTAATTACATGAACATGGACTCAGCCCTTATGCATGTCATAATAAAAGGACAAGGACATCTTAGCTGCCTATTCCACCTCTTTTTCACCTCCCATACAGAGTAAATTTTGTTGTTGAAGAATAAAATTTCCTTATTCAATGTGGAATAGTATCTTCCTCATCAAATTGGGATTAGACTCGGACCCCAAATATGCATTCAACATTGAATACATATTCTTCTTCTAGTTATTTTGTCTGACTACCAAACCAAAGGTTGGTGAAAACAAAAAACTAATTCAACCAATTGAAGGACGGGTACATGCACAAGCCTACCTTCTGTTGCACGGTTCACATGGATTGCAATAGAAAACATGCAGAAATCATTTCCATTTGCATATGAAAATTATTAAGCTGTCCCTTTCTCATATCTCTGTGCATCTAGAATGCTAGACTGAGTTTCAATGCACTAGCCATTCTGTAGATGCTCTCCTTTGGTTCCCTTGCAATAGAATGTTTGAGGAATGGGTACCTGATTCTCCTGTCATCTTTCTTAAAGAGGTTCCAGGTCATTCGAAGATTGCAAGTGGCTCAATCAACATGTGGAGTTCACCTTAGGAAGCCTGTTCACATGTTCTATTTCCCATGTAAGAGAACCGATATGTCATGAGTAGGGGGTTCACAATGCAATGTGACCGAACTTTGTCCTAGTCTGGTTGGTGCCTAATTGAGGCTTCCAATGCAACACTGTGCAGACAACAATCCACGTTGTTTACTTTCGTATCCTAGAGAGAAAAATGTTCATTTATTGTCCAAAACAGTATCCCGACCTGGCAGCCTGAGATATTAGATTGCACCACTCTTTCAGTGAAAGGAACTTGATCTACAGTGGGCAACATTTGTATTTCACTGCGAAGTGGGTATCTCAGGCCTACATCCATTAGTAGGGTAGGGGTGGATTCCTTTGTTTGTTTCATTGACAATATGCCATAGATATTTAAAAGCACCATGCATATTTTACATGTAAATCATATGGCAGTGAGGTGAATCTTAGAAAAGCAAATAGAAAACATTGTATTTGGTGGGGTTCATTGTTCCTCTTTAACATGAAAAATACAAGAGTATGTGGGAAATTTCATTCTCATCTAAGAGGGAACAAATGCAAATTGGACTAATCATCGGATTAACCTAAGCTAAAAACTATGGGGTGCATTGTTTGAATACATGCTTGCTGTTAGATACCATAAATTCAATCCTAATTAGCCTTAAAAACTCCACTTCAATTTCTAAAACTAATTAGGTTGAGTTACAATGGACCAATGTTATTCTAACATGCATGTCAATGACGATGATGATTTTGAATCTTATGACACACAAACTCAGCTTGATGTTGAAGAAGATACACCCAATGCCTTCATTGGGATGTGTCAAAATTCACCAATTCATGTAAGTCAAAGCACAAGTAGTGAAGAATTATCCTCCCAAAGTGAAGAGTTCATCAATGTCAAAACCCCATCAATCTCCCCAAAGGAAGACCAAGAGATAGCGAATGTGCTATCTCGATATTCCCCCAATCATTTGATTGCTCTAGCTTCCCAAAGAAGATCACATCTCAATGCTCAATCTATTGCAAGGAGATCTCCAATTTCAATGTCAAAATCATTCAATAGGACTCCTTCCATGTTCCTAATCAACCTAACCATCCTCTTCATCCTCAAGGGGTTGCATCCTCTCTAATATCTCATGCTATTCCTAATGTCAATGCACCCTTCAAGCAATCCGATCTCATATCCTGACAAGAGGTGGAGAGGTATGTCCGGCAAGTGGTTTCCGAAAGTCTCCCCAAACCCCAACCTCACTCCTTCACTAACTACTGCAAACTTTTGAATGCTTATTTTTCTCTAGGTTTCAAAGCCCTCACATATCGAAAGTATGATGGTTCCACAAATTCACATGAACATCTTTCTTGCTTTTTAATGGATTCTCACTAATGGCTTTAAGATCGGGTCCTCCTAGTCCATCTCCTTCAAAAATCTTTTAAAGGAGAGGCCCTTAAGTGGTTCTTTTCACTCCCGGCCATTGATCTTGTCAATTTTGACATTGTGTCCAAGCATTTTATCACTCATTTCAGCCACATGTTAAGTGCAGCTCCTACTCTCGCGGACCTTATCATGGAGAAGATGAAGCCCGATGAGGACTTCATTCAATTTGCTAATAGGTGGAGAGCTATGGCTTCTAGGTGTCGGACCGCCATCCCGAAATTTCAAGCCATCACTGTTCTAGTCAATAACACAACTCCTCAGCTCTGTGCTATCTTGATGCTCAGCGAATTTCACACATTCACTCAACTCTACGAAAGAACTCATGTTGTCCAAGCTCAGCTCAAGAATTCCTCCTTTCCATTTTTTCTAGTTGATTATGATGATTTCCCGATAGCAAAAGGGGCAAGCTTTGATGAACATATCAATCCCTTTAACCAGCTTTCAAATCTCACCAACCATGAGGTTGCCACTGCAAGCCGCGGGGCACCCATGAGAGGGATGGGGAACATCCCCAACTCCTTTCCTTTCCGTCAATCACCTCATGTTTCATCCTACACCTAGGAAAGGTTAGCCATGGTTAGGGACCATTGTGAATCTAGGTTAATGGAAAGAGGACAACATTGACAATATGATGAGGAAGAAGTGGCGAATGGCCAACCCATAGTGACCTCAGACATAGGGAACATGATTGGCCAAGGACAAGGGACAAGACCTTTAATCTTGATCCGACCCAAGTGTGAACCACTTTAACATAAAAATAACAATTGGCAACTTAAATAAATGGAATTTAATCACATATGGACCACGACCATTCGCAATAAATCACAAGTTGATACATAGCATGTAATTTCCCTCAGCCGCCCAACGCTAAACTACCACGGTAAGGAAACGAAGGTCGCTACACATGAGTGACAGGAGTACTACTCACTAGAAGCAAGGTCGGATGCGTCCACTGACGACTTAGTCCACAGCCTCAGGTGTCTCCCAACACGTCCCAGGTGGACACTGAGACACCGTACACAGGACACAAGACAAGGGTCTAGTCGGGGCCGTGCTCGTCAGCACGCGTCTGAAGTCCCCGACCATGTATGCACACACTGACTGACTACACTATGTCAGGCCCTCCAGCTAGTTTTCCTCCCAACCCAGACTCGAGCTGACACAATGAGAGGCCCTATGGAAACCAGCCTAAAATCATCTCTCTCGGGTCTAGCTCTCCACCACTCCTAAGTGGGTAGGCACACGCGTGCCCAGGCAAGCTACGGCTAGTCGAAAAGGTCACTCTAAGTAAGGACTCACTGTGAAACCATCAACTTGTCACCAACTGCGGACACACGCTCATCGCACGGAACATGAGATTAACCCACAAGACATGAGGCCACTGAGGTTGCTATCTCAAAAAACCATACACTAATCACATTTTACCACTGTGGGGTATACCCACATGCATAAGCCGAGTCATCAGACGTCTCACCATGAGGTGGCCCTCACGACGCTTCACACTGCTAATCTCTCACCCATTTTTATTCATAAATACCTCAGTTTGACTTCTCGGGGTGAAAACTAACTTTTCTGTAGCAAACAAGCCAAACCAGGGGAGGGTCAGTCAACTGAAATGTCCAGTCGGTCGACCAACAGGTGGCTCCTGTCAACTGGCCAGGGGGGTCAGTCGATCGACCCTGCCAGACCTCAGTAGGCAAGTCCAGGGTCAGTCGACTAACCCCCAGCGGCCATCGACCGAACCCTATCTGGGTTCTTTTCCAGCATACTGCCAGGAATTGGTCGACTAACCTAGTGGTTTAGTCGACCGATTCCGGCTATGGCAGAACGGGGCCCCGTTCCACGCTCGAATTGCCCCATTACGAGCGGGAAACATGGGGTATTATTCCCCAACCCCAAATCACACCATTTGAACCAAAAAATGCTGTCCAAAACAACCAAATAGCCGCTCACCCCAGAAACATGAAATTTTCCCCAAATATGAACAAAACCCTCTCAATCTCGCCTGAATCTACCAGGAAAGGTGGGGGAAACACGTGGAGAGGTGGAAGGTTCCATCCCCCTACCCGAGCCTCGCTTTACCGCCTTAGATCACGCTGATCGTCACCGTTCCATGCCAAAAATTTGGTGAAACTTTGGAAACCACGACACAACAGCACGAACCGCCTCATCCATGCCTCACGAACCACCCCAACACTGCCTCCGGAGCCTCGCCACGCTTCCTCGTTGCCCGTCGTCTACAACCGATTGGTGAGAAGAGAGAACGGGGGAGAGAACGAGCGTGGTTGAGGGTGAGAGTGAGGGGGAGAGAGTGGTGTGCAAGGGTTTAAAGAAAATAGGTTTTGGGATTGCCTAAGACCCCTCAAAGAAGCAAATTATAAAAATGCCCAATCTCTTAATAATTTCAAAAAAATATATCAAAATGGGGTTAAAAATAGAGATACCCTGGCGACGTCAATCGGCTCCCGTTACGGAACCACTGGGGGTAAAAATTGCCATCAATCCAGCTGAGGTGAAAACCCAGAAGGGCGTCTCAGGTAAAATCGGGTGACCCCTCGGTGCGAAAACTCGTAGGGGCATACCAGAAAAAGCTAAAGGGGGCCAGCTATGGCGAAAACACGAAAGTGCGGTAGAGCTAGTAAAGAGAAGAAAAAAGAAGAGAGAACTCCCTCCTTCTCTACTCCTCACTGACGAAGGTCGTCGACCGCGACATCCTGCCGACGGCGACCTCAGCACCACCCCACAGGGACGGTGGCTACTACACTCCCGAGGGCTGGTCAACACCAAGCTTAGCTTCAACGTTCGGCTACCTGCCTTAACGGTCGGCCGACCAGTCCCAGCATCGCGGCTATAATGCCTTCAGAGGCCAGTCGCTCAGTTCCAGCACCAGTTACCAGTCCCAGCATCGCGGCTACAACGGCTTCACAGGCCAGCCGCTCAGTTCCAGCACCAGTTACCAGCCCCAGCATCACGTTGACCAGTTACCAGTCCCAGCATCGCGGCTACAACGCCTTCACAGGCCAGCCGCTCAGTTCCAGCACCAGTTACCAGCCCCAGCATCGCAACTACAACGCCTTCACAGGCCAGCCGCTCAGTTCCAGCACCAGTTACCAGTCCCAGCATCACGGCTACAACGCCTTCATAGGCCAGCCGGTCAGTTCCAGCACCAGTTGCCAGTCCCAGCATCGCGGCTACAATGCCTTCACAGGCCAGTCGCTCAGTTCCAGCACCAGTTACCAGTCCCAGCATCCTGGCTACAATGCCTCCACAGGCCAACCGCTCAGTTCCAGTACCAGTTACCAGTCCCAGCATCACGGCTACAACGCCTCCACAGGCCAGCCGCTCAGTTCCAGCACCAGTTACCAGTCCCAGCATCACGACCACAACGCCTCCACAGGCCAGCCGCTCAGTTCTACCACCAGTTACCAGTCGTAGCATCGTGGCTACAACACCTCCACAGGCCAACTGCTCAGTTCTAGTACCAGTTACCAGTCCCAGCATCGTGGCTACAACGCCTTCACAGGCTAGCCGCTCAGGTCCAATACCAGTCCCAAGTTCCAGTACTGCGGCTACAATGCCTCCGCAGGCCAGCCGCTCAGGTCTAGTGCCAGTCGCCAGTCCAGTAGTTCGGCTACAACGCGTCTGTAGGCCAGTTACCTAGACCCAAGGCCAGTCACCCAGACCCAGTACCAGCATCCAGCTCCAGCATATCGGCTACAATCTTGTCACAGGTCAGTCGGCCAGCTCCAGCCCCCAATCCTAGCTTTCGACTGTGATGCCTCCCAGGGCCATTCGGCTAGCCCAGCTCTAATTTTTCAAACCAATGTGAACTACTTTGCCAGATAACGACATATGGACAGCCAATACCCAGGCGTCAACCTACAACTGAAGCATGCCGGAATCAATTCCCAGCCCTAACCCCGTAGGTCGCCACATCCCGACGGGCCTACGCTAACCTTACACAACATGAGCTTTCCCCTTCAAGGGACTGACCCCCATCGCTTGGTCCTTTCTCCTACTTCCCAGTACCCAGCACTAAGCCCCCAGTATCTAAAATCTAGTTACAGGTTGCTGGGAGTGAGATGTGGAGGTGCTAGGTGCACAATTGTCATGGACAAATGAAGGTTTCCAAAGTATCATTACTCACTAAGCTCACCTCCAACATCACAATTGGCATGAGAGAAGTCATCTCCAAGTGGCACCTCCAAGGTCTAGTAGTTCATGCCAAACACTATGATCAAATTCACATGGATTGGGCGACTATGGGTGCCCTAGTGGAGTTGTGACATCTTCAAACCCACACCTTCATATTCTCCACATTCGAAGCTATGATACTCCTAGAAGAAGTGGAATTCCTACTAGGCTTAAGAGGATTGAAGAAATGTGAAGAAGAGAAGATGCTAACGCCCAAGAGAGTGACTTCTAAGTACAAGAAAGTTTCATGGGAAGACCAAAGGCGATGCAGGATGTCCAATCTCCAAGGGGAATAAATCTTCAAAAGTTCACGAAATGGACAATCAAGGTCTTGGTGGGATCGAAAGATGAGGAAGATCTTGAAGAACTCATGAGAGGCTTCACTATATGCTTGGAGGGCACTCTCCTATTCCCATCAGTGGACCACTTCTTAGAAGAAGAGCAATTAAGCGCTACATGTAGAATTTGAGAAGGTAAGAGAGTGGCCCAGCTATCCTCGCCTTTCTCTATAGTGGCCTCACATCATCATGCATGTGTAGGCCTCCCTATGGGTGCATGCAACTATTGGCTTGTTGGGTGGACCAACATTTCAAATTCGACTCTTGGGAGATGGCATAAAATGCCTCGAGAATCTTCAAGAAGAGCCCTCTTCACTACATAGCTAGCACAGAGTGCTTGGATGAAAGGTGACAAATCATGTGCCCAAGCTCAAGAAGTGTGTAGAGTGGTGCAAACACGTCAACATTATGGCCCAAAACATGTTCACTTCTGTGCCGGTGGCTCTACTCTCCCAGGATCTCCGCACTAGACTCTCCTCTGGCGTGGAACTATGGCTCATTGGGGTGATTGAATTCATCTTCTATAATGCACATCGGTGCCTCTCTTAAATCGGCCTTCCTCACCATCTATTTGTAGAACCATCCCACCTCCCACCTATCAAGAGAAGAGAATTGGATACCAATGGCGATGAGGAAGAGGTGAAGATAATAAAGGCATTATGGATGGTCATCACTTTGGGACGGGTGGGTCAGCACATAGAGGAAGATCGAGAACAATGGAAGGCTTATGTGATAGTGTTATGGAAATTAAGGGCCAAAGTGACTAAACCATGATGTACCCCAAATTCTTTTCCAATGAAATGAAAGATCAATTCCTTAAATTTTGGCCCCCCTTTTTTGTAATTCAGTTCTCTCCATTTCATGAAATACCATCTCTAAAAGTATTTTCATTTATGAAACGCATCATGGATAGATGACGCCAATCAAAGAGATCAATTTTTGATTATAAATTATTTCCCTAGAAATTCATAAAAGGCGTTACAAAAGTAATTCGCTAAATGCACCAAAGTGCATCTACCCAAAGAGACGTACATCAAATGTTTACATCATCTAACCCAGACATCATTCAAGATTTTTCTTTAAATTATTTGCTTTTGATAAAGTTGTCGTGTAGGTGGGACGTGATTCAACCAAATTTCTCAAAATAAAACTCATCTCTTTTTCTCATTTCCTTCCCTTTCGAAACCCAAACTCTTTTTGCTCTCTATTTACCCTCTTCTTCTCCGGCAATGACGGAACCTCCAACCATGGAATCCGGTGGTGACAGTGGTACTGTGGGTAAGAGACGATGGGTGGACGCTCCACTGGTGGTAAACGTGGAGGAAGAAAAATAGGTGGAAGGGGAAGGAGGATGGGAGGCATGAGTGGCACCGACGGCGATGGTGGAGAGAGGAGAAGCTGTAACAGCAACAACAGAAGAAGAAGGAGAAGAGACATAGGAGGAGGAAGCAGCACCAATAGAGCAAGAGGGAGCTCCCACGGAAGAGGAGGGAGAAACCAAAGTGGAAGAAGAAGAGATGTCGATGATTGGTTGCCGGGGAGGCGGCGTAGTCATGGCTCATAGAATTGTAAGTGCCCTACACCTTATTGAGCTTCCCTAGTTGATTTTGATGATAACAAAATCCCAAAATGGCTAATGGTCATGTGCCGTGCAAAATTGCTTAAAATCAAACACAAGAAGGTAAATTAAGGCCATTCTTCCTTATGTTTAAATGTTCACATGATTACACTTCAAATGCTTTTAAAGGGCTACAATGAACCTCAAAAGGATGTTCCAATATGTTCAATGCAAGGCTTGTTCACATGGACATGTTTTTCTTGGCTAACAGACTTTTTTGCAGAGGAATTGGTTTCAGTCGACCAATGTTGATGGTTCAGTCGACCAAGTTTTTTCAGAGGCTAGAACTCTATGAAGTTACAGAGTTCGGTCGACCGATTTTTCCAGAGCTGAAAGCTATAAGATGTCTCAGAGATCGGTTGACCGACTGACAGAATTCGATCGACCGAACCCTTCGAAGCCACTTATGTTGACTTTTCTTTTCACTAACATGGCCAAGCTTCTTCTTTGGACTTTTGAGTCCCAAAGCCTCCAAATCTGCCAGGAAACGTGGGATGCTATTTTTGACCACCCCTTGGCTATCCTAAGTGATATAAAAATGCATCTTTGGGTCAAGAAACCCTAATCATCTAAGGAATCAAAGGGAGGCCATCTAAGGAAGAAGGTGAGCTGCTGCAACAGCCTACGTGAACAGTGCTCCATCCAGCCATCCTTCATTAAACTCCAAACTTTTCAAGATCATTTTGAAGCCAATCAAGTGGAGAACAAGTGGAGAAGCAAACCTTGCCTCAAGATCTGCATCTTTCATCAAGGGGAACCTAGATCTGAACATTTCATTTTATATTCTTCTTCTGATTTGTCTTGAGCTTCAAATGTGTAGTTTCTTTAATATGTAAACATCGTGTGTGTGGATCTCTTCAGATCCGTGTGTGTGTGTGTGTGTTAGTGCCTCTGCACCATCATAGGAGTTCTGAACTCCATTCGAGTGTGTGTGTGGTTGTATCTTATAATCTCTTACAATATAGTGTGTGAATCCTCACGGATCGTGAGGGGTGGACGTATGTTGCCGGTGTTACATCTGAACCACCTAAAAATCATTGTCTATTATATTGTTTGTTGCATTTCTTCTATCTCCATTCTGTGTGATCATTTGTGCATATTATTTCTTCCACGTTTGATCTTTTAAGTCTAGCATAATCGCTTATTTCTGTAATAGATCTTTGGTATATCGAAAGGTGGGTTTGAATTGAGAAGGCCAATCTTGTCAAGATGATAACACCTTATGTGAGCAGAATCCTTGGATTCACACCTCCGCCTAGTACTGAAGAACTATCGTGGCGATAGTTTTTGTGAGATCTATTCTACTATTTCATCATGTCTGTTTAAATCGGGTTAAAATTTCTTAAAAATAGTAATCACCCAATTCACCTCCCTCTTGGGTGTCATTGATCGCAGGACTTCAATTGGTATCAGAGCTAAGGCTCTATTTTTCTTAGATCTAACGATCTAGAGAGATCCCGATCAATGGTTAACAAAATGTTCACTATGGATTCTCCACCTATGTTTGATGGTTCTAACTTCAATCTGTGGTTGGGAAGAATGTGTAGTCTAGTTAACTCATACGACCCTAAGCTATGGAAGCTTATCTCTCATGGTCCTTATGAGTTGCCTAAAGATGAATCAGTCTAGACTGCAGATTATGAGTCCAAACATGATCAAAATTGTTTAGTTCTAAGTTTGCTAACTGCTGCAGTTAATGCTAATAGTTTTCCTTTTGTTTCCAGCTACAGCTGTGTAAAGGATATATTGGATGGCTTAGCTGGCTTCCATGAAAAGGAGGAGGTTAGATGTCTCATGGCAAGTACGAGTGATCACAGCAGTGATCAACAGAGTGGATCACCCTCAGAGGCAAGATCAGATTCTGATAATATCTCTTTTGATGAGTTATTGGATGCATTCAATGAGCTTGCAAGTAAATATAACAAGTTAAAATCTGAGAATAAAAAATTAGAAAAGAAAGTTGAACAAAACAATTGTGATTTTTCCTACAAAAAATGCTCACATTTAGAGGAATTAAGTGAGGAGATATTTTAAAAAAAATCTAAAAAATCAGATATTTTAAAAATCTAAAAAAATAATCAAATACTTCAAAATCCAAAATTCACTCCATCCTTGAATGCATTGCATTCATTTGCCATTGTATCTTTTGCCTATTTAATAAGGCTTCACCCCTTGACCAAATATCAAAGATTGGTCGTTTCTAAATTGCTTCAGGCAAGGGGTTGAGCCTATGAACAGATCTAACTTGTTTTCTCGCTTTAACATGTGCAGAAATAGGTTGCAACACCTATGTCCAAGGCTCACGGATTTCTTGTTCTCTTTTCTTTGCTGTCTTCTTTTAGACCGTTAAGTTCACCCTAACGGCCAATTGGCGACCGCAATCCTTAACCGAGAGCCAAAGCTTAACAGTTCCCTATTGCTTCTCCTTTGCTATCTTTTCTTAGACCGTTATGTTCACCTTAGCGGCCAATTGGTGACCGTAACCCTCACCTGAGAGCCAATATGAACACAATTTTTTGTTCCCTCCCTCTTATGGTCTATCGTAAGACTACTTTTTGAATCAGGCGATCCTTTGGTAGACCATTTGCCGACCCGAGAATCTCGTAATATTGAACATTCAAGCCAAAAAGAGGGAAATCCATTACAATTGATCTTTTATTCATTCATCCATTTTTCAAAATACATCATCCTCTCAAACATCATCATGAAAAATCATTCGATTTCACATCTGCGCGGGGCCAGATGTTGCGTAGTGCCTTCACGTAAGCTTGGTGGTTCTCTTGATCTTCTGCCACCTCTTCCTATGAGGTACAGACTTGGTTGATCTCCCACAAGGTCAGAGTGCTCCGAACCATTTGCTCGTCCTCCTTGGTCCTGATCTTCCTAGCTTGAAGGGGAGGGAAGTGTGATAGTGGTGGAACCTTTGTACGGGGTAGTCCAACTTGTAGGTGGCACTGGTGAGGGGTGTAAATTGCCAAGGTAGTGTTCCCCACTAGCTAAAGGTCTAGCCCCGGTCGATGACGTAGCCTAAGGGTAGTGCCCTGTAAAGCTCGCAGTCACATCACGAACCTATCAAGTGGCAAGGTGTTGAGGAAGAGTCGCAAATCATCCCTTGTTCTTTTATCCACAGTCCGACATTCAACCTGTTGAGAAAACCCGAATGCACCTCCAATGAAGAAAAGTGCGCGGCTCCCAAGTATACGACTCGCTAATGGCACATCCTCCTTGGGTAGAAACTTTAGTCTAACTCCCATCCAACACTCAAGGGCTATCATGGACCCAAAAAGAGGATCCCCAAGAGAAGCTGAGTTAAGGCCCTCATATAGGTAAGAAAGGATGGCCAGCGAGATGGATAAACCCTACCACAACCCGCTGATGACACTAAGGTTTGGAATGTCCAAAAGATGGTCGGCAGTAGGAAAATGCAAAACCACACATAGGCAAATAGAAGTGGCTTTGGCTATGGCCTCATTACACCCACACTGGTTCTTGCAGTGGGCAGTGATCCATTGAGCCATGGGAAGCAAGTGAATGTGATGAGGGCTAATCTGGTTCTAAAATCTTTTAGGTTTGGTATGAACTCCTCTAAGATAAGAGAAGGGTCTATAGGATCAACTGTCACATCCCGAGTGCGGAAGATACCCGGGTGCACGACGCGTCTATATCGATCGTGTCATTTAGAAAGAATATTTCAGGAAATTCTAATTTTCTGGTCTATAAATACAAGCCCCCCTCGAAGAAGAAAGGATATAGAGTAGAAAAAGAAGGCGGGAAAGCAAATTTGAATCCAAAGAGGAGCTCCAGTGAGAATAGAAGAAAAAGGGAGAGATCTGTAAGCTTGACGAAGAAGATGAGAAGAAAGGCTACCAGAGAGGAAGAACATTCTTGTGAAGCTACATCCAAATTTAGCCTCTTCTGGAGCATCTTCACTATGGATCAGGGATATCATCTTGATTATCAGACCTTGAATTAGTTTGCATTAAACATTCTTGCATTTCTGAATTTAGAGAAATTTTGTGTGTGTGATCGTCTGTGCGTGGTCATGTGGAGTTTGCTGCATATCTGGCAACGTGTCTGCGTATGGATTGTAGATCCGGTTGTCAGATCATTTTGGATACGAAGTCTCCACGTGTGTGTGGAGGTAACATTCCATGTGCGCTCTTGTTGGAGCGAGTGAATCCTCACTGATTTGATGAGGGGTGGATCTAGGAGGACATGAAGGTCTTGTCGAACCACATATAAATTCTCTCACACTGTGTGATTGGTTTTTATGGTTTGTTTGTCTATCTTGCTGTCGCTATTCGAGTGTGTATGGGAGACTGAGTGAATTCGCTTGAATATCTGTTTCATATTGAACTTAGTTAGTTTTATTTCTAAGTTTAATTTTAGTGTATCAATTTTAAATAATATCTTAATTTTATTTGGGGGACAATTCAACCCCCCCTTCTTATCCACGCATTGATATACTTGGGGCCAACAAAACTCTTCTCCTGCAGGGAGCCGATTTCTAGTTGATTGAACCAGCACTAGAGCTGACATGGTGAGCATAATAGCTGATTGTCTGAAACTTCTTGCAATTGGTAGGGTTGGGTGTAATTCTGGCCTCAGCAGACATGACCTTGATAGTAGCAGTCTTCGTAGACCTTGTCACTTCAGCGTCCAGTAGGCTTGTAAAGGCCGCCCTCAAGAAATTAGGGAAGCTGCCACTAGAGGGGAATCCTCGAACCTGGACGGGATGGCCAAGTACCCGTGCCTAGCATAACCACGGACGATGATGAGTCCGAGTTGAACTCCATCCATGATAATTGCTGGGACAGCACCTACAAATCATCAAAATAGGCCATTGTTGTTTATTGGAAGGCCATAGGGCCCTTAGTCCAAGCAAAGAGATGAAGGGAGGTTGAGTCTCTATCTGGGCGTGTCAAACTTCTGAGACACATTTTTATTTATTTATTTAATTTGTGGTGCCCAGGCATGCTAGTCGCGAGATGAAAGTTTATTCAGACTCCAAAGGTCGAAAGGCTTAAAGCCTCTGATGTGTGCGGGTCATCTGACTGACCAGACGATAGTGGATATCAAGTCGGGACCCAAACCTGGCATGCAGTAAAGGCTACAGTGTTAATTATATCTCCCTAATGGGAGAAAACCCTTGATTAATCATCAAGAGAAAGGGGCCAATGGCCTGAAATTTATATTAATGCATGCTTGGAAATGCAAGATACTTTTTATTATTTATGACGAGGAATGAAAATTGTCCATAATGAGACCTTGTTGATTCGGCGAGGAAGAAACCCTGCGCCACTCATGACTATTTCATTATGATCATTATCATTATTCTTTTAGAAAATTCAAATTTTCTCTCCTTAATTCAAGGGGATGTCCCCCTCTTTGTCCCCATGTGGGAGAATGGCCTTGCACCCGGGAGGGACGATATTTTTCAGTAAATGTCATTCATAAAGCCCCGAGAAAGAACCTGGCAAGGTTTATGACCGATGAGTACTGGTCAGCCCTCCCAGATAGGCCACAAGATGCTCCACAAAGGGGCATACCTCTCTTAATGTCTGAATGCTTAGCTATTCAAAAAACGGTGCAAAAAATTAAAAAGGAGGTTAGACAACTACAGCGCAACCAGCAAGATTTGCTGCGACTGATGGAACGCATTGATGATTGGTTGTCAACATTTACGTCCGCACCTTCAGTCGAACCATCAATTCCAATTTCTACCCGAAACTCAGAGAACACGGTAGAACCTCGAAGATTGCCGAGATCTAGAGGGTGGCCATCCGAGGACATAGCAGACTCATCCATCAATGAGACCCCACAAAAGTTATATTCTTTCCCTCGAAATAAAACATTGGAGATATTTCACACATGCCGAAAAAAGGGATTGATACAGTTCCCCGCCTGACAATGAGCTAGGCCATGGTATAGGGCATCGACATGGCTACTACCTCTACCCTTGCGCTATGGGCCACGTCATTTATGACTGTCTCTTTCAAAGACATTGCGGAGGATTTAATTACCCGACGGGTAATAAATATAGATGGTTCCCTCCAGGGACCCCCAAGGTCTCCCTAGAAGGGCCAAACAATTTTCTCGATAAATGTCATACATGCATCAACTTCCCACGCACCCTCCAAGTTGGAAGCACAGGAGGCTGGTCCCAGTTTGGGTCGATCCACAATAGAGTATCCTGAATGGCAACCGTGGCAGGACTTAAAAGTCTTTGCCCTTTCCGAAGGAGGAAACCCAGAGGCTGCTCGAGATTCTCTTGGGAGGGAAAGAAATCCTGGTACTTGATCCTCCACCACGTCGCCCTGAAGCAAATTCCAAGAGCGAAAGGCAAGGCACACCTGCCCCACTTGACAACAAAGGGACATAGGGTGGCTCGAAAAGAAGTCCAAGATTCTCCTCAACTACGAGAAAAGAGTTCTCGCCCAAGTCAGAAAGATAATCCTTGGCAGGGAAATTTGAAGACGAGTGTCGAGCAAGGCCCACAAGACAAAACTCAACAAAAGGACCTCAAGGCTAGTACCCGACAAAGCCGAAAAGGTCCGACCCAACATGGGGATCTCAAGTTAACCCCTGGACAATCCCAAGGAGGCCAAAGCCAGGAAGAAAGCCTCAGATTACAGGAGGAACGAGCCCAGAAGAGCAATCTTTAACTAAACAACCACATCCTATCCTCTATTTCTAGCCAGAAGGACAGAGGCAAGTCTGACCTCCCCAAGCAAAGTTTTACACCCAGACAAAAGTTGGCAAGTGTGAAGCCCCATGAAGCATCATCATCCCAAAACTTTGGCCTTTATGTGACAGAATTTCAGGAATTGCCACCCGAAATAGTCAATCAAGCAATTAATGCCACGTTCCGGGGGCAGGAAGAAGAGGTCAGCTGGGTCGATGTGACCTCAAAAATATGCACGTATGTATTTAGGCTTTTGAGCTTGCATATTATAATTTTCGCGTGCGTGATTTATCAGATGATTTAGTGTTCGTGTACGGGGGAACCAGCAAATTAGCCTTGGAGAAGTCGACAGCTCCGCCTTGAGAGTGACACCCCAAGATGTTAGTAGTGATTGCTGAACTGGAGGAAGAGACCTGCCTTTGAATTGGTGGAGCTGAGCAATGGAGTGGACTGCTTTCATGCGTTTGCCCATTATCGTCGGGGGTCTGGGATCCGGTGACTGAGATGAGGGGAGGAATAAAGCGATGAAGGAAAATATGGGAATTTGATATATCTAGGGTATCCCCCTCTGTAGCCGTATTCTCCTCAAGGTGGTACCAGGCACTCACCTTTTATGGAGAGTCGAGAGAGAATCAAATGGCACGAGATGTTTCCGGGGCTAAGGTAACTAGATTGGGGTGCAGACGTACTAGTCGATTTCTCGACAATCACCTATGGAACTAAGGGTTGACTGGGGAGCGTTGCCAGGATGCGACACGTGGGCTCGGGGGATCAGGCGACACGTGGAGAGAAAGGGGGTTACATGGGTGCGAGTGCACAGGTGATTGTGGGGAATCATGTATTGGACGTCTTTCCCCACGGACCATAAGTAGTCAGTGTTTATTTATATCGGATTGAATCCAAACGCCTTTGTTCTATGTTGGAGAGAAGTTTGTATATGTCTGAAGCCATGGGTAGAGGGTCGGGGGCATCCCACAGCTACAAGGGCACAGTTGACTAGGAAGTTCAATTTACTAGAGTTGGGAGGGGTACTAGACACACACTGGGTGGTACAGAGGGGAATGGAGCCCCGGGTGAGGATACATGTATTTAACTGGTGATTTACTTTATGGGGGCCACATGGGCCTTACAAATGGGCCTAGGAGGCCAAATTACAACTGGTGTAAGCCGTGGGACAATTTCGACATGTGGGTCGGTCCCCGGGTCAATGCATAACAAAGTGTGTGTTTTTATAGAGGCTCTCCGCGAGGTGGGGGACATGCCCGATTTATCGAGGGAGAACTATACTGGATGACAAGGGGAGAGACTAGTCGACGTCTGGAGGAGGGCCGGACGCGGCTCGGGATGAGCAATCAGATATGGATCTTGAGGGGCGAGTATCTCCATGCTGGGGAGTCGAGGCCAGTCCCAAAAATGTTACTTCTGGGCCAGGGTCCGGTTAGCTAGAGTCACTATTAGAGCGGTTGGCGGCCAGCTCGTGGCAAGGGTTAGGCACACGGACCCCTGACGGATGTAGGTGTGGCATCTTGGCGTATGTGTGGCCATTGTAGGTTGTCATACGTGGGCAGACCTGAGATAAGGGTGTTTTTGTCGATGTCATAACACCTTATGTGATGGGGATATATTGGTGTGAGATGACTAGACGCCGTATGAGGGAAGTGCGAGCGACGTACCCTCAGCATGTGTAAGCCGATCACCAAGCCAATCACACACACTTAGCTTCTTGCGTCCGTCCTTGCTTGACTTCAGAAGTCTGAGTGGTGTCTGTATGCTTGCGTCTACATCCATGCCCCTTGCCCCTTGAGCTCGAAAGGGGTTTTTATAGGGGAGTATGAAAGGTGAGGGGGGTTTAGGTGGACCAAGTTGAGGAACAAACTTGGTCCGCATAAACCTTTGAATTTTTTTTTTTGTGTACTGAGTGGGGGAGGGGGGGTTTAGGCGGACCAACCAGACCAACCCAGGGGCTAGGTCTGGACTTGATTTGTCATCATTGAAACTAATCTATCAAAATCAACTAGGAGGTCCAACACGCTCGATCTGACTAGTCAGACGATTGTGTATGTCGTGTCGGGACAAAGAACCCATCGTGCCATAAAGGTTACGACGTTAATTACATTCCCTTGGAGAAGGGAAAACTCTTGATTAATCGCCAGGAAAAGGGGCCCTACGGCCTAGAATTAACATTGGAGAAACGAGCTAAATGAAATTCTGAATTGCGTTTAAATAGGCCCAGCGTCGGGGTGCAAATGTTTATGGATATGTCAGTCACTCGCGGACCATTTCATGTTCTAACAGAAGTCCACATTTGTAGCGTGCAGGACAGTGATAAAATCGCACAAATGTCTGCCAACTATACGGTAAGTTTAATAAGAATGCGGGATTAAATCCTAATAGAGGGACGGGTCAAGTTCGATGAATTATCGGCCCAAGGCAACGTCAGATCATGGCCATATCAGGATGTCTCCCAAGGTCCATGTCTGACTTAATGGGGCATCATTGCTATTCTCTTCACACCGAGTCCGGGGGAGCGGGAGTTCTGAGTGGGCGGTGTTATGTTTTTTTTTTGTTATTGCTGTTTAGGTTGTTGAATTTCATTGCTTATTTACATGCATAGATGGTTTTTTTTTTGCTTATTTATTTTCGTCTCTCTCCTTTTTTGTTTGTTTGCCTATTTGTTTGCTTTTTTTTTTGAAGGCATGCTAGTTTAAGGTGTGGACGGTGTAGGGATATGAAGCAGGCATTTGGGTGAATCTGGCATGGGGGATAGGCACGTCGGTTTAGAGGGTCAAAGAGGTTAAGATGGCGTGAGGATAGGCACGCCAATTTAAAGGATCAGGGGTTAAAATGACGTGAGGAATAGCGCATTGGTTTAGAGGGTACAGGGGCTAAAACGGCGTGGAGAGGGGTGTGCCGATTTAGGTGGCACCAGTTTAGGAGAGAAAGGGGATGGCACCTTCTAAGGTAAGGTTCAGATACTGAATTCTGAATTTTTTTTGTTCACCTGGTAGGATGAATTAACAATAAGACTCAGATGTAGATTATAGAAGTTTAGTGTGCATGTGTTCGGTAATGCAGGGGTTATGTTCTGTCACGTTTGAGGGAGCTCAGGCATACGTTTTGTCCATAGAGGGCCTTTTCATTCATCTTCATTCTTGGAGTTGGCATTGTGATCGTTCATCCCGTTATCATTCGTGTTCCTAGCGAGGATTTGGCAGCACCTCCCCCGGACCAAGGTTTGCAAGGTGTAAAATGGAGAGTCGTCAAATGGAATGCGCCGGGACGACCCCCAAAATTTGGGTGAGCTAAAGATAGTTGCACGATGACCCAGAGATGAGCATGGAAGCCCGAGGACTAGCCTTTGAGGGGTTCTAGAGGCTCACAGGCCATGACTCCAGAGGAGTTTGCAGGGACATGTGTTCGCCATGTTGTTGAGCAAGAGGCTATTGATGTTCACCCTTCAGATGGGTCACCCAAAGCCATACTACTTAGAAGTAGGCCTCTAAGGACCCTGAGTGATCAAGAGATAAAGAAAGGGAGGAGGGACACTAGTGAGATGGAACATGAAGCACAAACTAATAACAGCCTTTCTTTTTATTCACCCATAGGAACAAAGGAGGACAGCGGGAGAACAAAAGTGAAAAGAGTCAATTATCAATGTATTTGAATATTATTCAATTAGGTGAAGTTTTGAGTATAGTATCTTGTGCATTCCCTTTTATGTGTGAATGTGTTAGCGCTCTGATTATATTGCTCACTTGCGGCGTACTAGCCACCTGTTCACATTTTTCGAATATCTTCTGTTGTACATAATCTCGGGGCGTGAAAGTTAAAGTGGTGTCAGAGCCTAGGCATAAGCATGTCCTAAGAAAATGTCATGCCATAGGCTAAGTCCAAGGATTTAAGGACTCACTCCTATGAACTAAGGAGAAAGAAATTCCGAACCCACGCGAGATTGGGTAGAACCTGGGATGAGATAGTTCATTAGAAATTATCTCTAGGTTAATTTCTATTGGTCCCATCAAAATTAATTTCTTGTTTGCTTTCTCAGGTACTTAACTTTTTCAATGGCCATTGAACATGCCGTAAATCGTGTTAACTGGGAAGCGATGTAGCAAATAGTTGCGGGTCTTACCCAGGCCCTACAAACTGTGGCCCAAGTTGGCACACGGGCTGGCATGGGTAATCTACACAGGAATTTTTGGAGCATGAACCCTTCATGATTTTCTGGATCCTCCAACCCTGACGAGGCGAAAACTTGGATTAACGAAATGAACGGAATATTCGATGTTATGCAATGCACTGATCAAGAAAAGGTCTATCTCGCCACCTTCCAATTGAACAAGGATGCACGTACTTGGTGGAAAGCTATTCTGACACCGCCTCCAAAGGAACCACATACTTGGGAAGGATTTCTTACACTCTTCTGAGCAAAGTATTTCTCTGACCACGTTAAGGAGAGAAAGGCCACAGAATTCACCGTGCTTCACGAAGGCATGATGTCCGTGGCGGAGTATGAACTTTAATTCTCTCGTTTAGATCCTTATGCCCCACATCTGGTGGGCACAGATCTCTTAAAGGCAAATCATTTTACGGACGGTTTAAGGCCTGGCTTCATTCAACAACTCGGACCCTAGAATATCCGCACTTATATGGAGATGGTCCAACAAGCTCATTTATGTGAAAGGACCTTGGAAAAGGTCGAAAGGTATGAGGGCAAGAGCGAGGAGTCTAGCCACAAGTTCGAGAAGCAAGGATGAAAAGAAGAAAGGTTCAGCATCACTTACAACTCTTAGAATAACAAGAAGAGGTCCCGCAATGGGAATGGAAGGAATAATCACAAGAACAAGAAGATAAAGGAGGTGGAAACGTAAGTCGCAACGGCTTGCTCATTCTGTGAAAAATTCGGCCACTCGGTCGAGGAATATTGGAAGGGACTTGGCGCTTGTTTGCGTTGTGGAAATCTGGAGCATCGTATGCCTGATTACCCTCTTATGAAGGAATAACCTTCTAACGGTGGACGCAAGTGGCAAACGCGTCTTAATGCAGTTCTGGACGACGATGAAGCACCCAATGATGATAGGCTGATGGAAGGTACTATCCAAATTTATTCACATCTTGCATTTATCCTATTCAATACCAGTACCTCTCACTCTTTTATATCTACTACCTTTGCAAAAATTTTACTAGTTTCACCTATTCCTCTACCATCGGACCTAGCAATCACAACACCTTTAGGTTCCGAAACCAAACTTACAACCCACTACCCCGATAGTGAGGTAATTGTAGAAGGTCACATAAGGCTATAAAATGCTAACATTGTTGCCAAAATAATCATGGATTCAGAGTATCAAAATCCAAGAATTGAAAAATAAAATGTACTGTTGCTAATCATCAAAACTAAAGAGGAAATTAAAGTCAGAGGATTAAGTTAAAGGAGACAGGCCATGAAACACAGAATCTCCCACAATATTTCTCCCAGCAGGATGATGATCGCGTGGGGTGCCTTCAGAAAGGGAGTTTGTGGGGACTCAACTTCTCCATGCTTGGCTAGCCAAGGATGGAGAACCCCGCAACGTCCCAGATGCTGAAAATCCTATGAAACAATAATAAAGCCTAGGAACACAAAGAAGTAGATGCCGATTAGTTCTTAGAAGTGTAGTATGAGTTCTAATGACATAAAAGAAAAGGGGAAATGGGGGCATCATTACCTAGGGGGTGTGTGGGAAGGGGGAATGGTCGAGACTTTTGACTACCCATCTTCCCATTTGTTTAAAAGGAAAAACCTCTTATGATGGGATCTACAAATGTAACTAGAATATTTTGAATGCAAGTAAATGGGGAATGCAATAGCAGAAACGGGAAATAAAAGGAGAGTGCGGGACACAAACCAAGGGTTGACCAAATGTATGGCTACCCAAGAGCCTAAGACAGAATTCGCATGAAGCTGGGGTAGGGGGAGCACAATCCTCCTTAGCCCTCAGAGCTATTAGAGCTCAAACATCAAAAGCCAAGTCAATCTTAGATCATTGACCTCCCGAAATGTTCTTTCTCCTCTCCTCCCCTCAAAACCCAAACTCTCCCTCCTCCGGATGTCTTCTCCTTCCCTCCCTCTCCCCTCTCCTCTCCCCTCTTTCGAAGTTTTGTCATTAGGGCCTTCATCTAGAATCCTCTAACATCGTGCTACCGAACATGGGTGATGAGCCGGAGTTCGTGCAAGGTGCGGCGGGAGAACGAGCCGCATTCCTTGACCGGTGGTTGCAGGAGGGCAGCTAGCTCTATGGCCTTCTTCATGATAAAGGCGGCTAGGGAGTTGGCCTTCTACCAGTCCTGGGCAGCCAGAGACCTGGCTGCCTAGCCCATGGGCCCTGGCCCTCTAATGTTTGAGGCAGGCCCAATTATTTTGAGTGTTGGGCTAGACTTAAAAGCATAAAGCGTCGATAAATTAGGCAAAGTGACTACGTCACTGATGTGATAGTCTGAATGGGGATCCACAGGATGTCCAAAATTAGGCGTCTACAGTGTGGTGCCTCTCCAAATATGCTGCTGTGGCCTACAATGCATAGATTAGAAAGATAGAAATAGAGTGATCGCTAGAGACTTATACCTGAGCCTCACAGAAGTGATGATCGCAATGCCTATGAAGTGGGAGAATGTGGGATCTTCTTGTCCTCACTCTCGATCGGCCAAGAACGAGGAGCTCTACGAGTCGGTTATGAAGTTCTTACAAGTTAATCAGCAAATAACAAAAATAAACCCATTAGACTTTGATAGTGTAGTATATGCTCAAACCAAAAAGAAAACATGCAATTGTTGGTGATCGTACTGAGAAGGGGTTTGGGAAGTGAGATGGCCGAGACATTCAACCATTCGCCTTCCCTATGTTTTGGATTAGAAAATCTCTTTAAAATGGGGATCTAGGCGAGTCTAATTTGCATGTAATGAAGTAAAATGGCCCATTACCTTCCCTAACGGACCAACACTGGCCCGTTACCTTCTTTTGGGGGCCTAAGGCCTTGTTCTCAGAAAAATTATTTTGTAACGTGTCCATCTTAGTCCATTACACTTTCTGGACGGACTACTATTGGTCCATTAATCTCTCCCGAACACAGTGAGGCGCTCAGTTTTTCTAAGTCCTTCATATAACGGATGATGGTCAATCCGTTAAGATTTGGTGACGGTCTTGAGTAGGTCCATTATGGTACACAGAAGCTCTATTTTGCAGAACAAGTTTGGCTCAATCAACTCCATATCTTTTAAGAATAGAACCTTCACTTTCATTTCAACTGAAATCATTATACATCAAGTGGTTGATAAAATTCAAAATTTCTGATACATCAAGAATAAAATTCAAATTACATTCATTGCCTTATCCGCATGAGGCCGAATCTTGCATAGCTCTTTCACGTAAGCACGACGTTCTTCATCATCTTCTTCCACTTCCTCTTGCCATGGGCACGTTTTGCTTATCTCCCACGTGATCAGCGCATTTTGAACCGCTCTGTCGTCCTCCTTGGTCCCCAACTTCCTAGCTAGAAGGGGAGGATGGTGCGAAAGTGCATGAACTTCAGTTCAGGGTAGCCCAACTTGGAGATAGCATCGGTGAGGGTTATAGATCGCCATGGTAGTGTCCCCCACTAGCTGTAGATCTAGGCCTGGCCACCGTGGTATTCTATGTATGGTTCTCCGGAGAACGCTTGGCCGCATCGTGAATTTATCCATCGACAATGTGTTGAGGAAGAGGCGCCATTCATCACGTGTTTTCTTGTCCACTATCTGGCACTCCACCTATTGAGAAAACCCAAATGCTCCTCCAATAAAGAACAAAGGGTGGCTCCCAAAGATCCGACTAGTTGTGGTCAAATTTTCCTTGAGTTAGAATTTCATTCTCACTCCCATCCAACACTCAAGGAGTACCATAGAGCCGAAGAGAGGTCCTCCTAGGCAAGTTGAACTAAGCCCTTCATAAAGATATGAAAGGAGTGCTTGAGAAATTGATAATCCCCGCCATAACCCACTAATGATACTTAGGTTTTGGATGTCAAGGAGGTGGTCGGTGGTGGAGAAGAGAAAGACCCCACACAAGCACACCGACATGGTTTTAGCTATCGCTTCAAATCTCCCGCTCTTGTTTTTGTAATAAGCGGTTACCCATTGGGCCATCGGCATCAAGTGGACGTGTTGGGGGCTAATCATGGTCCTAACGTCATTCAGGCTATGGATGAGATCACTTAAGATTAGTGAAGGGTTTATGGGCTCAATCGTATGGCATACTAAGTCTTCATCTCCTACTTTGATCTTAGCAAGAGATAAGTAAGTTTCTACTTCTTCTAAAAGGACCGTGGCTTCAAAAGAAGGAAAGATAAATGTATGAGTTTGAGGATGCCACAATTCTAGAAGGGCTGAGATGCTTGCCCAATCTAAAGATAATTTCTGAAAATTCTTCCCTAAGACAACCAGGGGATGAAGATGCCATGCTCTTAGGATTGATATGACCTCTAATGGAAGTTCTTTTATCATCGGAGCCACCCACTTTAGGTTGGAGTAGCACCTTGGGCCAGGAAAAGGCTAAAAGAAGAAAGAAGAAGAGGAAAAGAGAGGAAGATCATGAGACTCCTTGCTACTCCCCCCCCCAATTAGGGTTTTAGTTGAGAGAGAGAGAGAGAGTAATCATGGTTTTTTTATTTTATCAACCAAGGGTAGGTTAGATATTTTACTCTTTAACCCACATTTAACTCGGGTTAAACACACGAGAGTTACGGCGAGGGCATAACCACAACTATTTGGGATATTTGGAGGGTAGTCATGATAATATGCCTAAATGAGAGATATTTAACAATAAGGAACTTTAGAGGGGTATATAAGAAAAAAAATCATTAAGGGTATTTTGATAATTTCACATACCCTAACAGTGTTAAATGACATATTCCACGGAATATTTGCACCCCGTCGACAGTAGTAAACCACAAGGACATAACTGCAACATTTACGCCTATTTGGAGGGTAGTCATGATAATAATCATAATATGCCTAAATGAAAGGTATATTTGACAATAAGAAACTTTAGAGGGGTAGATACGCAAAAAACCCAAAAAAGAAACATGTGACTGGAGAATAAGGAATGTGTGCTGAACACACCATTTCATTTTTTAAAAAATGGTAAGTGGTACCATACTTTGTACATAAATAAAAAGATGAGAACGCCATTTATGATTTTGTTCTTTTAGAATGCTTTGGAAGATTACCATTACACTGTCCTGATCTAAAAGCAGAAATGTGTAAGCTCTCAAATGATGAAACTTGGCCTCCACTGCCCTTGTTAAAGGACCACATGCTTACAGCAAGGGTACCCCTTTCCAGTAAGAGTCCCAATTTTATGTCCCGATTGAACTGACCATCAAAAGATTAAAAGATAATTAGCTTCCTTCGCAGAAGGTTGTGTAAGAAATGGGATTGAAGCTGTTCATTATTAGGTAGCTATTGTCAGGAGGACAAGAATGGACCAGAACAGTTAATCCGCTACTTTCTGTCCCATCAGGATCAGCATTGCCATAACCAGTGAAGGACAAAGAGGTTGGCTACGATCTACAGATGTTGGAACTGTCCATGAGACCAGCAAGCAGATGTTTGAGCCTGTCCATGTGGAGAACACAGGTGATTGCAGTTACATTCAAGAATTTCAGATATCTTTCTCAGCTGTTAGGTCAGCAAAAATGCAAACAGCATTTAACAAATTGGTTGAACAAACTGTAATTGTAAACTAGATCAGGAAATGTCTCACAAGCTGTTGAGGATTTTTGTAAAGCTTGGGCCTTGCTTTGGGTGGAGACAGGTGGGCTTATAAATGAACTGGGCCTACAGATGTGGGTATAGCCCAATGCACAGATTCAGCTTAACTGGGTCAGTGAAGGCTTTGAGGGCTTCCATATTGTGGGTCAACGTAAGACTATAGGTAAAGACAAGGTTTTAGGCCTGAAGTTAAGAGTCTATTACTTTCAAATAGTGGTGTGAAATCAAGAGGTGGATTGCCTTTCTTCGAATCATTTTCTTCCGGACTTTCCCTTCATAAACTTTCAGGGAGGTGATAGACAAGGGTTTGAGTTGCAGCTGTTTTGAAGACAGCTTGCATTGTAGTCATTGATGAGACAGGTGATAGCATGTACTTGCATCAACCACCACTTCAATTGCAGCCAGGCAACAGGGAGATGACCCCCAACAAACATTATGATGGAAGGATGATTAGTTACAGCAGCAGCAAGTAGCCACAAGCTTAGGCATTACCTCTATGGAGAAAAATTCATAGTATTCTCAGATCACAAAAGTCTAAAATATCTTTTCTCCCAGAAGGAATTAAATATCAGGCAAAGATGGTGGCAAAAGTATCTTAAAGATTTTGACTTCTCTATTCAATACCACCTAGGAAAGGCTAATGGTGTAGCGGATGCACTCAGTAGAAAACCCATGGCAATTTTATCTAGCCTTAGAATGGGTATGACAAATCTCCTAGAAGATTTTGCCCAGTTGAATCTGGATATAGACATAGAGAGTGAAAGGTGCATCATCACCAACATCTGGTCACAACCTACATTGATAGAAGATCTAGTGAAGCTGCAAGAAGATGACCCTACACTGGTTGAGATCAAAACCAACATTGATCAATAGCCAGATTTCTCTATCACGACTGACGGAAGATTATTATTCCAAGGTCAAATCTGTGCGCCAGATCATGCAGAGACAAAGAAGTTGATTATGAAAGAAGCTCATAGGTCACGATATGCGATTCACCCTAGTGCTACCAAGATGTATCAAGACCAAAAAAAGGAACTTCTGGTGGCCCAATATCAAGAGAGAAGTGGCGGATTTTGTTTCCCGCTACTTAACTTGCCAACAAATCAAGGCAGAACACCAAAAGCACACTAGAAAATTACATCCCTTGAAAATTCCTGAGTGGAAGTGGGAAAGTATACGGATGGATTTCATCATAAGTTTGTCAAAAACAAGAAGCGAACATAATGGAATATAGGTGATAATTGATCGACTGACAAAGTCTACACATTTTCTGCCCATTAAGAGTCAATGGACAGTGGATATATTAGCAGCATTAGACATTAAGGAGATTGTTAAACTACACGGAGTCCTTGTCACAATAATATCAGACCGAGACCCGCACTTCACATCAAATTTCTGGAAAGGTCTACAACAGTCCTTAAGGACAAGACTCAATTTCAGCATAGCATTTCATCCCCAGACTGATGGCCAGATAGAAAGAACAAATCAAGTGGTGGAAGATATGCTCACGACTTGTGTTATAAATTTTGGTGAAAGTTGGCATGACCATCTTCCTCTAATCGAGTTTGCCTACAACAATAGGTACCAAACTAGCATTCAAATGGCATTATTCGAGGCACTGTATGGAAGGAGTTGTCGTCCACCAATTTGGTGGAATGAAGTTGGGGAGAAACAACTTCTATGCCCGGAACTAGTCAAGACTACAACCAAGAAAGTATAACTTATCAAAGAAAGTCTCCAGATGGCATAGTCAAGACAGAAGGCATATGTTGATATCAGAAGAAGAGACTTAGAATTTTAGGTTGGAGACCATGTGTTCCTGACGTACGAGTAAAGGCCGCATAAAATAGATGATCTGGTAATATAGAAGGACCTGACGTATGAGTAAAGGCTGCATAAAATCTTTGATCGTGAGGTACGTCAGCTCAGAAAAAAAATCATTCTTGTGGTAAAGGTCCAATGGAATAAATGCTTGGAGCAAGAAGCTACATGGGAAATGAAAGAAGCAATGTGCAGAAGATTCCCGAAGCTGTTTAACTATAAGTAAAACGCACCTCCATAATCCCATGCAATGAATTTGGGGACTAATTTTTTTTAAAGTGGAAAGGGTGTAGCACCCCTAGTAACTTTCTAGAATTTTTCGATCGACAGAGGGAACTCTCATAGGGATTCTGCACCAGAGCTAAAT
The DNA here is from genome assembly GCA_024336825.1 of Amorphophallus titanum. Lineage (NCBI taxonomy): Eukaryota > Viridiplantae > Streptophyta > Magnoliopsida > Alismatales > Araceae > Amorphophallus > Amorphophallus titanum. Next base: position 4,483,527 of record JANBPO010003090.1, on the reverse strand, counting down.
GAAGCACCGGTCGACAGAAGGAACTCACAGAGGGATTCTGCACCAGAGCTAAATGAAGCACCGGTCGGCAAAAGGAACTCACAGAGGGATCCTACAGTTCAAACATGGCCAGTGTTATAGAGGGAACTCACAGCCGAAAATCTCTCAAGCGGTAGTAACGTCCCCTCCCACCAGGTGCCACTTACCAGGCTTCATCCTTAAGATTCTTTGGAGGTGAATTCAAAAAATATAATGGAGTGTTATTAGGTGCGAGATTTAGGCTTATCAATAACAGACTTCCCTTCTATTAAACAAGTGGCTGAGAAAGAATATGTGGAGGCTAGTGCCAGGCAGGGCAGCCAGTTGCTACCTCCTATTCCGAAGGGAAAAGGAAAGGTAGGCTCCCAAGAAAGTTCTTCCAAACCAAGGTGCTCCCCACGCCTTTCCTTTTAATCAACCCCACGCCTATTGTCGAAAATTTAATGAAGATTGTTAGTTGGAATATTAGGGCTGTAAATAAAATAGAGAGGTGAGCCCAACTTAAAATCATTCTCTCTCAATCAAAGTGTGACATGGCAGTTCTTATAGAGACTAAAATCCATCCCAAGAATTCAGCTAAGTTTAAGTAGAGTATTTGGCCAGAAGCTCAGTTAATTCATAATCAAAATGCCAGAGGAAGGATTTGGATTCTAAGTGATCCAATGAATCTTAATATTCAGTTGATTAAGGAGACTGATCAAGTGAATCATGTCAAAGCTTCTACTTGTTCTACTAATCTTTCCTTTCACTTCACTATTGTTTATGCCTCTAATATGCTATCTCATCGAAGATTGCTATGAAAAGATCTAATAGATCTATCAGCCTCGTCTATTGGTATACTATGGATGGTTGTGGGTGATTTCAACACTGTTGTACCTGGATAATTTCCCAGTAAAATGCCGAGGAATAGGGGTTCGGGAATTCCCCCAAACACCTTCAAGGCATGAGCCACCCGACCATTTCTACAACTCTTTGGACCCCACCGGGGGCCCTAGCCAGTTCACCATAACGTGTGGCTACTACACAAGCAACTAACCGGGACCAATCCTGGCTACTTACCAGCGGGCCTCGCCCGCACCCTACATGGCCGCCCGGGCCAACTCGGGGGTGCCCCTACTCTAAGCCTTGCCACATGGCACCAAGCGAAAAGGCAGGGAGTCAACCCCGAGATGTCTTCTTTCAACCTTTCAAGGTTAAAGGGAGACCTAATCAAGTCAACCACAGGCTTTGGAGGCACGCAATACGCGCATACGGCTCACACACGCGTGTTCGACATTGTCCCGAAGACCTTACGGGCGCACATATTCTAGCCCTCCGACATCAAACCACGGTCCAACCCGTGGTTCCAGCACACTAATTGGGTCCTACGATGACCCCCCAGCAAGACGGGGCCACCCCCGACCCTTAGACACGTGGCGACGAGCCACTCATCTTTAGCACTCGGGCCAACCCAGGCTACCTTGCCAACCTACCGTGTAGCACGATACGTAGTTCGAGGCATAGCCCATGTGTCTAAAATGCCTCTCCTTAGCTCCCACGAGCTCCCATCCTCAGCCCAAGGCCCACTTTGGGGCCCCTCGGCCAGCTACCCAAGCTCAGAGTTATTCATAATTATTACCCGATCAAAAGAAAAACCATTTCCCTCCACAATGGGGATGTAGCATACAGTGAGCTCACATTCAATGGTCTTGTGACATATATGATAATTAGCTATTCTAATTTACACTTGGTCAAGTTTGTGAAATTGCAAGTAAAATCTTGAGCCTTTTATTGACCATCAGTGTCAAGAAGAGCATAGAGCAGGGTGACTGTATGCCCTATTCCTTGGAAATTAGTTGATGTTTTTGGCAACATCATGCCTTAAATGGAAGGCTGCATGGTTATAGAATGGGTCTGGGTATTGGAATATGTTTATGTCTAACACCTTACCCAAAAGTAGGGGGATCAATATTTTCCCTCAATTGCTTGCTCAAACCCTTGCCATGTTTATTTTTTCAGTTTGTGTCTTGATTTTAACATGTGTAGAAAATTTGTCAAAATATTGATTCTGGCTTTACGAGCTGCATGATTATCCAGGTGCTGATCGGAGTTGCAAAATGAGTTCAAAGAAAGGTGGAGGCAAGGGCCCCTTTTCTGGACCTGGTGGTTGGAATCCATCCTCAAAAGGCAAGGGAATTGAAGGCGCTGGGTCTGTGAAAAACAACCCAAATATTGAGCAGCTAAGCCATGCCATGGCAGATATAAATGTAGACACTGGAGAGGAAGGTGATTGGGAAATTGCAAAGAAGCCCAAAAACCGTGGTGGAGGTAATGCTGCTAAACAGTGGGGTTCCCCATCATATGTTTCTAAAGCATGGGGTCATCAAGAAGCTGCATCAAAGACAGGAATTGCTACTAATGGTGGGTCAGGGAAGCCTCATGCGAAAAATAATTGGGGACAAGCCGTTGATTCTCGGAAATCAGCAGGTAGAGGAAATTCTAAACCTCGAGCATCCGGTAAGGATCGGGAATCTGCATACATGGCACCACCTCCTGCTGTTCCTCCACCTCTTCAGAATGGGTGGCAGTGGGCTGCTAAAGGTGGTACGTCCTCCTCTCATCCCAAGTTTTCTGAAGGTGAAAAAAATAAACACAAGACAATATCCAAAGGTGTTTCTCAGGGAGGGTTAGCAGGCTATGATTCTGGTTCTGATTCTGTGCCTATTGAACCTGATGATGATGATGATGATTTTGTTGAGGATTCTGATGATGATCTAAGTGACGAATATGATTCTGATGTGAGTCAGAAGAGCCATGAGACACGAAAGAAAAATACATGGTTCAGGGTATTCTTTGAAGCACTGGATGCGCTTAGTGTTGAAGAAATAAATGAACCAACAAGGCAGTGGCATTGTCCAGCTTGTCAGCGTGGCCCTGGTGCTATTGACTGGTATAAAGGTCTGCAACCTTTGATGACTCATGCAAAGACAAAAGGGGCCACGAGGGTGAAACGTCACAGGGAGCTTGCTGAACTGTTGGAGGAGGAACTGCAAAGGAGAGGCACTTCTGTGATACCATCTGGTGAAGTTTTTGGCAAATGGAGGGGTTTACGTGAATCCACAGTTGACTATGAAATCGTTTGGCCTCCTATGGTTGTTATTATGAACACAATACTTGAACAGGATGACAATGAGAAGGTACTTGGTCTCATGAATCGCTTTGGCTTAATATTTCTAGCACTCCTTGGCAATATAATGGCTGTTATGCATGTACTTGGGCCTCCTCACGCTCGGGGAGAGGCGAAGAGAAATCAGAAATATACAACTAGAAAATAAGTTTGAGAGTATACACTAGGAAAAGAGAGATGGATGAGATCCTTGATTCTTCTCTACAATCGCAGAGGGGACAGAGAATACAGAAATATAGACCTCTGAGAAGAAAGAGAAAGAAGTGAAGAAGAAAAAAAATACAAAGGCTATTCCGCCTTCATAGATCGAAACCCACCTCTTTCGACTCCTTCTTCTCTCTTTCGCACTCTCTGTCTATTCCTTCTCTTTGTCTCTTCTTCCTTCTACCTTGTTGTTGTCTGTATATGTTCTCTTCTACCTTCTTCTTTTTTTAATGAGGGTGAATGCTTGTCTTTTATAGGAAAATTGAAGCGGTGGAGTCAATGCCGTCATCACTGACTTGCCGGCCCGCCTCGCCAAGCACGCCATCGAATCACCTACCCGCTTCTCCTTCGTGTGCCACTGGATAAATCGCGAAGTGCACCGCCGACTCATCGCCGCATTCAAGTGCCACCGACTAAGGAGGGGTAGAGCGCCACCAAACCACCCTTCAAGGCACCACCGATTCAGTGAGGGGCATTTCCATAATTTTGGTATTTTACCTTGAAATTGACCAGGTGAGGGCTTGAAGTCTAGAGTAGCCCTGGGGTTGATTTAGTGGCCCTGGAATATACTTCAAATTAGCGTCCATTCTGAGAGTCTTTGTTTCTTGAATTGGCGCCCTAGGGATGGGCACCCTTTCCTTTGGCCCATTTGGTTTTAGTGAGAAGCCCACTTGTGTATTGTGGTATTGTGTATAGGGTTTGGGTCTTGGCTAATTATTTATTTTAATTTATTTAGGATTTTTATTCCTTCAATTTAGCAGGGTTGCTACAATATGAATGACGAATGTGTGATTGAATAGGAAGAAATGAGGCGATACATCATCATGTTAAAAGCTAGGAGACCTCCTACGAGACCCGAATTACAACAGCAATAACTGTAGCAACAGCAGCAACAATAGCAATAATAGCAATAATAACCTCAGCCATAGCAGCAACCTTAGTAGGCTCAATAGCAACAACTGAACATGGGAACTGTCCAGAACCAACTTCTGGAGCACCAACAGCCTACACACCAAGTCAACACCATCTCTTCCTTCTCGGAAGTTGGAAGAGGGCAAAGTTGGCATACGGAAGGCACCTCTATTTTTTCCACCAATCACGTTTCTAGCCAACCTCCATGCCTTATCAGTCCCGCATTTTTCTATCCTCGACCCGTATCACAACCTGTAACAAGGCCTCCCCCATTTCCACAGCCGTCACGCCCTCTCATCTGCATCCCTACTGCTAACTCCCCACTAATCCACCAACAAACACCATCTACCACACCCCCTTTACCCTCAAGACCTCTCATCATCTTTCATCCCCCCGCTTCATCATCCATTACACTTCCGCCGCCACCCCTACCCTCGAAGCCTCTCATTATCCATCACCCATGCGAAAGCCCATCCACCTCACCATCTACTTCCACTATGCCTCCACCCATGCCTACAAAGTCACTCATCATCCATCACCCATCCGAGGCACCATCCACCTCACCATCTACTTCCACTATGCCTCCACCAAAGCTGCTCATCATCCATCACCCATCCGATGTACCATCCACATCCTTTTTGGTCTACAACCTGCAGGCCAACGGTTTAGCTGAAGCCTTCAACAAGACCCTCTGCAAGCTCCTGGCTAAGATTGTTAGCCACCGGAAACGTGATTGGGGTGAAAAGCTCTTTGAGGCATTATGGGCCTACCGGACCATCTACAAAACCCCTACGGGGTGTTCACCGTTCTCCCTCATCTACAGGGCGAAAGTCGTCATCCCCATTGAAATCCAGTTAGCGTCGTACCGCGTGGCGGTGCACACCAGCTTAGCTAGTCCTGATGAAAACTAATACCAGAGAAGGCTGGAAGAGCTTGTCGGTCTGGAAGGCAAATGGCTCGAAGCCTATAGGCACTTACAAGTATACCAGGCCCGCATGGCGCGAGCCTATGACAAGTTCGTCAAGCAACAAGCCTTCAAGCAAGGCAACCTCGTCATGATCAAGGAAAAGGAAGTCATGGCAGGGCACTCCAGTGGCAAGCTTCAGCCAAATTGGCGGGGACCGTACATCATTCACGACGCCTATGAGGGTGGGGCCTACACAGTCATCAATCACAAGGGTCACAAACCCTTCCCACCTCTCAACGGCTAGCACATAAAGCTATACTATGCACCAGAACATGAATTCACGCGCCACCCTAACTAAGGCGTGCACCCCAGCTACAACCAGCGCAACCGATTTTCTCTCACAGAACTGATTTTCTCTCGCGAAAGTCTGAGCCAGCCACAGCTTCTAGCTCCTCTCCACAGTCAAGCAACAGGGCCGGTTAAGCCCCCTCAGAACCACTGTCAGGCACTTTGGGGAGCCAGCCCCCCACCTTCGTTCTGGTGACAACAGGAGCAAGGATGCCTCTACACCAGCCACAACCCAGCCGTTAGGCTCTCAGGTAAGTAAAAAAAAATCACAAAAATGGGGTTAAACATAGAGATACCCCGGTGGACCCAGTCGTCCCCCATCGCAAGGAGACGGTTGGGGGCAAGAAGGCCAACAACCCGGCTGAGGTAAAAGCTCGCAAGAGCACCTTAGGTAAAATTGGGTAACCCCTCGATGTGAAAACTCATAAGGGCGCATTGAAAAAAGTAAAAGGGGGCCAACTCTGGCGAAAACCCAAAAGGGCAGTAGGGTTTGGGAAAAACTAGTTGCCCACTTTCTAGTAACCATATACATTTCTAGTGGGCCCATTCCAGTCCCCAGCCAGTACACCCTTCCGGCTTGTTAATCTTACGCTTCCCTGTTAGCCATACACATCTCAGGTTGGCTCATACCTTCTTTGACCACGCATCGCCGTGATCAGCCCGTATACACTAGTAACTCATGCACCATTCCAATCATTCATTCCAGCAAATCTCAGCCTACATGCCACCTTGGTTGACCTCTGCATCACAACAACCTTGGATGCATCTATCATGAGAACTCGTCAACCCATCATTTCCAATCACCATCCTATCATGGTCGAGTGACCATGAACCCGGTCATAACTCCAGCACTATGCCACCAAGGCTTACCAGTTCCCAAACCACCAGTCAAATTCCATGTTACCCAGCCACCAGCCAGAGTCATGATTATGGCTACAATGGCTGTAAGCCATCAACAGCACAAACTCCAGGTCACGTCCCCTGATAGCAATATGCTATAGACGACAGCCACAAGGTTCCCAAGTTTAAAAAAAAGTCTCGGCGCCGTGATCCTCGCGGCCATTTTCGTTGTTCTGCTCACATGGGAGCGATAGGAGAAACCAGCATGGCGAAGAATCCAAAGGCGCACGGGGGGCCATCGATCACGCAGCAGAGCGTGAAGCCCCAGGGCGGCGCAGGCAAGGTGTATACGAGCGGCGCCAATGTCGGCAGCGGCAAGGGGCCGGGGCCGAGCAAGCCGGCGCCCGTGAGTCAGCCCAAGGGGCAGACGTACTGAAAAATAATCGAATCAATCAATGGCTCGTGGCGGAAAGCGGCCAGGCGCGGGGCGTAAGGCCGGGTCTGGCAACAAGAATAAGCTCACATCTGCGGCGGCCACGGCGGGGATCAGTCCGCTCGATTACATGCTGAGCGTATTGCGGGATGAGAAACAGGCCGATGATCTGCGCCTCACAGCAGCCAAGGCAGCAGCCCCGTACTGCCACAGGGCGCTGAAGGCCATCGAGGTATCAGGCCCCGAGGGCGGGCCCATCGAGCAGCGCGTGGTGCTGTCCTTTGACTAGGGTCATGGAGATCGAGATTAAGGCCCGACGTCAGTTCGAGGGGCTGCTCTCGACCGACAAGCGCTGGTCGATCGCAGTGGCGCATCGGCGCGCAGGCAAGACAGTCGCCTGCGTGCAGAAGCTCTATAAGAGCGCGTTGGAATGCCGCCTGCGTGAGCCCAGGTTTGCCTACGTGGCGCCGCTCTACAGCCAGGCGAAGGACGTGGCCTGGGAGTACGTGAAGCACTACGGCGCGAAGCTGGGCGCCGCAGCAAATGAGACAGAACTGCGCGTAGATCTGCCCGGCGGCAAGCGCATTAGGCTCTATGGCGCCGACAACCCCGATCGGCTGCGTGGTCTGTACTTCGATGGCGTGGTGCTGGACGAATATGCCGACATGCGGCCGTCAGTGTGGGGTGAGGTGATCAGGCCGATGCTGGCGGACCGGCAGGGCTGGGCGACCTTCATCGGCACGCCCAAGGGTCACAACGAGTTCTACGAGATGTGGCAGCGGGCGCAGAGCGACCCCGCGTGGTTTCATCTGGTGCTCAAGGCCTCGGGAACGGGCTTGCTGTCAGCTGAGGAGCTGGCCGATGCCCGCAAGGGCATGAGCGAGGATCAGTACCAGCAGGAGTTCGAGTGCTCGTTCGAGGCGGCCATCCAGGGCGCCTACTTCGCTACTCAGATGCGGGCGATGCGCGCGGACGGCAGGCTTGGCAAGATATCCATCGATCCAGGCCGTCCGGTGAACACCTTCTGGGATATCGGCAAGTCGGACAGCACGGCGATCTGGTTTCATCAAAATCGCGGGCAGATGCATCACCTCGTCGATTACTACGAGAATGCCGGCGAGGGGGTGGAGTTCTACGCGCGGGTGCTGCGCGAGAAGCAGCAGCAGTACGGGTGGCATTACGGCACTCACTACGGCCCGCACGACCTCGACAACAGTCATTGGGTGCTGCCGGGGCGCGATACGGTCAGGGACACCGCGCGCAACCTCGGGATCGACTTCGTGGTGGTGCCGAGGATTGCGAACAAGGCGGACGCGATCGAGGCAGGCCGCAACTTCCTGACGATGTGTTGGATCGATGCCGAGCGGTGCAAGCAGGGCATCGAGGCGCTCGACCACTACCGCAAGGCCTGGGATGAGGACATATAGGGCGCTAAATTGGTGGATTGGAGATTGGCTGGCCTATGGTCAAATCACCTACAAGGACTACATCCACGGAAATCGCCTCGAAAACGGGGTCTTAAAGGCCGCCAGTGAAACGCTGGGGATTGATTACGGAACTCTGGCAAACTGGAAGTTTGTGTGCTCTGCTGTTAACTCTTCATGCCGGAATGAAAAGCTAACATTCTCTAAGGCATACGAAATCGTCACAGGCGCTCCAGATCATCATTTATCAATGTGGCTGAAACGTGTTGAAAATGAGGAATTTACAAAACTGTCGCTAAGAAAAGCGATGCGGGAATTTTACGCAGTACACCCAAAAGAAGCCAACGACAACGGGACATCCAGCTTTCTTGAGCAGACGCGCCAATACGTCCGCGACTTCCTTCATAATTGGTCTTCATTTAATGATGCGCAGCGGGCCGGATACCTTAAAGAGCTTCATCCTATTCTTGAAAAGTTTTCCGAATCATGCTGAGACGAAATTGGAACAAGCTCGAACGCGCTACCTTGTTTGGATGGGCGCGAGAAGCGCTTCGTGAGGCTGCGGAGAATGGAGCGACAATCACCCGGAAGGGCTGGAGGATTTTCGAAATCTCCTATCCTCCAATCAGCACAATCACCCTACCTGATCCTTTAGCACCCACCACGCCACAATATGAAGCTTTGAAACGTCGCCGTAGTGGTCGTTCGCGATCTTCTTCCAGGTCTTCCCCTTCCGGTCCTTCGACTCGATAATCCGCTGGCCCATATGTCCTAGTAAGAATTCCTCGGAAACATCGGCAGCGAAGTGCAGGAGCGGCGGAATCTTCTTTGCGATTCGGTCTATGTATAGCGCAATCTTCGCCTGGAAATCAACGTAGGTGTACAGCGTGAGCTGCGGATAGTCTTTGATGTCGCTCGTGGTCCACGTGCCCGCCTGAGCGCCGGAACCTTTCGACGGCAGGAAGACGCAGCCGCCCGAGCCAGCCGACATAGAGCAGACGCGATAGATGCGCTCAGTGAAGTCGCCCGAGTCGATTAGGCCTGTCTGGGGGCGGACAACCTTATCCGTTCCGCGCACCTTGTATTCCAAGCCAGCAGCGATGCTGATGAGATTTTCAGGAGCAAGGCAAGTTCCGTGGTCGATAACGTAAGCCTCGCCGTTGACCGTCCATGCCTGCACGCTCCAATGCGTTTGCAGCTCGCCAACGTCTGAGCACATTGTCACCAGCGCCGGATCAATCGGGCATTCTTTCAGCCGGAATTCCGAACTCCGCATAGCGCGAACGGCGTCGTCCGTAACACGAGTTGCAGCATTTTCCCAAACGCCTGCCGCGCGTTTCATGGTGAAGACCTTCAACGGCTCCATGTCGCCCCGATGCTTAGCGTGTTGCGCCTTAACCCATTCGATGACGATATCGGATAGAGAGATCCACCAGACCGCCCACGCTGGGCACGTGTACGATGTCACTCCTTCGATATGATGCGGATTGAATGGGCGGTAACTCGCCTTTGTAGCTAGCGCGCGGCGATCGGTTGCCGTGTCTTTTGCGGCCACCTGTCCGCAAATTCCGCACTCGATCCTAGCCGTTTTCCCGGTGGCGTTGTAGTCGGTCTCGCCGGTTCCTTCGATCAGCAATTCCTCGTACTTTACCAGTGACCAAAGATATTCCTGCCACTGGCCGCAATGAGGACACGTGAAGCCACGGCGATTATCGTCGCCCTCATCATATTCCGAGTCCATGTCGTGCGGCGCGTCCCGATCCGTCTCCCACCCCTGGCTCACGAGAATGGTCTTGCGGTCCCATCGGTCGTGGTGGCGGGCTTTCATTTCTGCAATGATGCCGCGATCCCAAATCCAGCATTCATCACCGTAGCACTTCCGCATTGACTTGGCCTGCGTTCCGCTGACATTCGCTCCAGTCAGGAAAAGCTCCATGTTCGGAAACATGAATTCCATGTTCCGGGCGTCGTGTCGGCCCATGTGGGCGAGGATGTTTTTGATCGGCGGCGACGCTTCAAGGCATGGCTGTAACCGGGATTCCGACCAGTCCTTTGTGTCCTTGTCGGTCTGGCCCACAATGAGCATTGGCCCTGGATCTGCGCCGACGCTGTAAACCGTAGTTGCCTCTAGCAGTGTGGTCTTTCCGCCGCCTGTGCACATCCGAACAACCACCTTCCGATGAGGCAGATCGTTGGCGACACGGATGATGTCATTGATGTGCGGGCCTTGGTTTCGGTTGAATCGCTTTGACCGCGCCGAAAATGGGATTACGAAATTCTCTTCAAGCCAGTCAATTGGATCGCCCGTGAATTTCGGCTTAGCTCCTCGATCAAATCCGAAGGCAAGCGGGTGATCTTGCTCCAAGATCACAGCTTTTCGATCTCTGCCCGGATGGCGCAAAAGTACCGCTCGCGTTCCTTGAGTACATATTCGCGGATCTGGAGTTCGGACAGTCCGGCCAGCTCGGTAGGCCATGAAGCGGCGAACACGTCCCATTGCGCCATTGCAACTGTTGCCAACCATTCGCCATCCTTGACGCACTTGCTGCGCTCGATCAGTTTCCCTTGCTCCTTTTCTAGCGCAACCTTGGCCCGCGCGGCCTGGTGTTCTCGCAGGTCTGCCGTGGCCTTCTCTTTGCGCGCTGCATCCGATACGGCCTCAGGCGTTCCAAGGCCTTTCTTGATGCGTTTGTTGGCCGCGCGCTTACCGATGTCTGCCGCCTCTTCAAGCGCGGCTCGGTCTTGATTTACGGGATTTCCCATGCCCTGCGCGGGGCGTCAAATGGGAACTGTTTTTGCAAGTGGCTCGCATAAAGAAAACCCGCGCCTGTGCCCAACTGCTGCGGGGCATCCCTTCGAATAGATTCCTTAGCCCCCCCCTCTCTCTCCAGCACATCAACGAATTGCAATTCCACAATATGATTGACAGATTGCGCAAAACCCTCTTATCAATCTCCCTTATTTGCTGCCTGTCTCTGAGTCTCCAATCTTCAGGTATGTAACCTTGTTTCCCGGATCTTCCCAAATGATTTCCCACTGACTTCGAAGCATTGCTCCAAAGCTATTTTGAGAGTCTACCCAGCCAAAGGCGCGCCATCTGCCTTCTCCTATTTTCTCAATACCTGTATCCTTGTCGGTGAGAATATTTGAGAATTTCGCTGTTGATGGAGATTTGAGCCTGTCTTTAACATAAGCCCTTGCCGTGTAATATTTATCTCTTTCCGGCCTTGGATCTTGTGGAGCTCGCGATGGTTGCGATGATACCTTGGATATGGCTGGAGCGAGGATTACACCGGCTACAATTGCGATCAATGCCATCCATGCGCATCCGCTGGTCTTTTTCTTGATTGGGTTCCCGCAGGATGGGCATGCGCCGGCTTTCTTGGAAATATCCTTGCCGCATTCAGGGCATTTAATGAGAGCCATTTGGTGAATGTAGCAGAGGCCGATACAAACAATCAAGGCCTTGCATCGTTGATGCTTCGGTAGTTTGGGGGCGGATTTCTGGGTGTCAACGCTTATCTGCAACAATTAGTGCGACTGGCCCGGTCTCTGCCTGGGCAACGCGGCCAAAAATTGTTAGGTTCGATTCCTGCTCTCACCTCTCTCTTCCCGGCATGAAATTTCCTCTGTAAATCGCCCATAATCACTGATGGTTGCTTGTTATCCGGCTGGATTGCATTCCGAGTCAATCCTAGTCAGTGGCGATGCGTGGTGGACAAAACCGGCATTTTCTGCGACTTTCTGCAACATGCGTGGTCGCCCCAAGAAGAGTCGCCTGGAACCAAAATGGATCGAGAGCAGAAACCGTTGGCAGGTTGTTGTTCCGGCATCATGGACAGGAAAGCGATTCTCGTCATTTTTTGAAACAGAGACCGCCGCTCTATTGTGGATTTCCGACCGAGAGCGGGAACGGATTAAGGGGGTAGAAATTTCCACGAGTCGAGAATCTAAAGACGGAGAGAAAACGATCAATGTCCTCGTTGGGATGTACGAGAAGGAAAAGGAAAAGCTTGCTGGATTGCGACAGATTCAGAATCACCTCAAAAAGCTGAAGGCGAAATTTGGAGGGCTCACATTCTCTGAGCTGAGCGCCTTTTCTGCGCGGTGGGATCTCCGAAGCCAGAATAGTCGCTTGAATAGGCCGAAACATTGTCCTTATGGGCAGGGAAATAATAGAGTGATTGCTCGGGCGTTTAGATACCCTGACCCAAAAAAATCACTTTCTAAAAAAATGACTTGCATGAACTACACGCCTACTTGACATTAGTTTCATATCTTTTGGCTGACCTTTGCAATGCCTGGCTTTCAAAGTGAACTGTAAGAGGGGCCAGAGGAACCCAATTCCCCTTTAGTGCTTCTGAAAAAGGGGAGCAGGGCTTTGTATGCATGTGGGTGCATGCACATGTATGTTTCAGTGTAAACTGGATATCTGAAAGAAGTCTGCATTGTGAAACTACTAATTATCTTGGGTAGCATGTTTTTCATATAATCAGAAGAAAAAAAATGATCGCAGATGTATGATCAGATTGCTGTACTTCTTTCACCACCCTTGTTTTCTTACTTGTCTTATGCACATTGTGTAATTATCAGTTGTGTGGTATATGTTCCATCTTGTCTTCGTGGAATGTTTTAAAAGGTGCTAAGTAGGCAACCCTATACAAGTTGCTTGCCTGGGTCATTCCACCTCAATGATGCGTCATTTGTTATTAAATAACACCTGAATGATGCTTCATCTGTTATTAAAAATACTAAACTATTGTTTATGCTTTTATGCTCTAATTATGATTACAAAGCATAAATGACGTGTTTAACAGTTCCATTGCTTTTGCAAACCCAACTCCATTATATCCGCGAGTGGTTGATAGCTCTATTTCTTTTTGTTTCCCTTGTTTTGTTGCATTTATAGTTGGATTGTGGGATTTTCAGCAAATAGTGACTGCCAATTGTTGAATTACGCATGTATGCACATGTGAAAATAAACACCAGGCAGAATATAATCACCTTACGGATGCGGTGGTCCGCTGTTGTCGTCGAACTAGGAAGTCAAAAGAGTTTCTTGCCTTCCTCTGCCTAGGACTTCTTCACAGCATCGATGACAGGTCTGTAGTACAGGGGGTGAGACTTCGATTCTCCTGGGGTCACTTTGATAAAGGGGTGAGTTAAAGGCGGGTACGTCAACCCCCCCCCCCCGCTGATTCACTCTGGGGTGGTGGTTCACTCTTAACTCACCCCAGATAGCTTAGTTGGATTCAAAAAAAGTAAATTTATCTCTAACTGGCTCCGGTTAAGAGAAAAGAAAGTCAAACAAGAATAAGTCATTTCATCCTGAATATCCCACCATAATTCAGTTTATTCCTTTATAAAAGTGGCCTTTTGTTCTTCGGTGACTTGCGGAATCCAAACGTCTGTTCAAGGCTCGTTATTGTGGATGCCCTCTGTCCAATGCATGTTCCACACCTACGCTTACTAATTATCTCCCTCCCTTGTCCTCCCAGGTGTTGTTTGATATTGTAATAAATTTTGAGGAGAATAAGTATAAATTATTCTAAGATAATTTATATCTATCATTATTCTCATGTACGTTTGATATTCAATGAGATAGGAGGGGTGAAATGAGGTTAGAAAAATAGAGATAGGTCATTCCAACAAAAGATTAGAATGACTATCTCCGTTTTTGACTCTAAAATCGGGGTTAACCCTATTTCCCTTAACCCAACTTATCTCCGCCCGTTTTAACCATACCAAACGTAGAATGGGGTTAAGTTACTCACCGTGGGTTTTAACAAGAAAGGAACGGGAAATCACATTGAGAGCGTATGTGTGGAATGTGATCACCAGGGGTCAAGGACCCCAAAAATGGAAGGAGAGTGATCGCGTGTGTAGCTCAGAAGTGGGAGATCTTGTGAATCCCTTCTTCCTCTTCCTTCGACCAGCCGACGAAGAGGGCTTTCTTTGGTTACCCTTGTAAAAGAACAAACAAAATCCAACCGGGTCAGAACAATGGTAGTATAGTATCAGTCCCGTGTAAAGAAAATGATGAAACCATGAACGAACACACACTTGGTTGGCATTGTTTTTAAACCCCTTTTAGTGTATAGGGTGAAAGGATGCTATGACGAATGAGTTGGTGTGCAGCGATGCACAAAACGAAGAACTTCTCTTAAGTAGAGAGGGGCGGTATGAATGAAAATAGAGGATGATGGATGCAACTAGGAACAAAGAATAGCAAAGGGGAAGAAGAGCTTATTGGGGCGCTGATGGCGGGATTCGACGGAGCTTCGGCAGCGTGAGGATGACGTGAAAGCGTGATGGATGAAGCAGCCTTCCTCTCCCGAGCACCCAGGCACCCGAAAATCCAACAGAACTTCCCCTGAAGAAACCTCGGACCTGGAAGCAGATGTGGCAGAGTCTCCCCCTCCTCTGTCGGATCTGACGCTTTGACGTTCTCTATTTTTTGAGGGAGGAGGACCTCTATTTATAGACAAAAATTTGAAGGACGCGTCTGGGGTCTAGGATGCATTCATGTGGACGCGTCCCGATTCCTAGATGCGTGCATTAATAAAAAATTAATTTCACTTACATGGGCGTGTCCTTTAGACCCGTCCGGGTACTCAGACGCGCCCAATTTCTTTCACGAGAATGGCACCGAAAGTCACTGAAAGTATCGAAAGTGTGAGATTTCAGCGCCTAACCTTGACTTGTAAAGTCGTGTCTGGACAGCAAGACGTCTCTTATTTTGGATTTATTGGATTCGCCAAACAGAACGACGTAGCAGGTGCCACCTGCGTGCTATATGCAGACTCATGAAGGCGTCAGGGGTAGCGGACGCGTTCTTTTAATGCTTCCAAGCCCCTGGACATGTTAATTTTTAAACGGTGTGGCTAGCGTCATCCTTGTACAACATGAGGGCTACTAAAGGTGTTTGGTGCTCCGGACACATTCTTTGAACACGTCCAAAGCTCCGGACGCGTTCATATTTAAACGGTGCGGCTCACACCACCATCTGGGGCTCAATAAGGCATCCTACATCCAAGACTCCTTTAAAGAAGGCGTCCGAGTCCCTCGCCGCGTTCAAGACCTTTTCTCAAAAGTTCCTAAAAGAAATTCATAAAAATAGGAAATCAGTCAAATAACTCAAATGTAAAAGCCACTTCGGGGCATTATGGTGGAATATGAGATTTACTCAATGAAATGTCAAAGTGGCGTGTCTACAGTTGCCCCGCCTTGGCGTCTGCTTTACAGGGGAATGACACAGAGTGGAATGGGAGTGTAATGGATTGAAGTGAGAATGGACTGAAAAGTAAATCCCATGGTGCGATGACACACGCTCTCAACATTACATGATTTGAAATTTTTCCAGAGTTTCAATGAAACAACCTTGAAGAGGGTCCTCCAAGATCAACCATTGTTTGGACGGACGGGGGTTGTAGACTGAAGATGTCCTCCCGTTGATGTGGAATTTGTCTGCCAGTATACGGCCCTATTCTTGAATGGTGTGCCTTTATCTGACATAATGTGGCTGGGGGTACCAAATCGGTAAATAATATTGTGCCTGATGAAATGGGCCATAGCTTCTTCCTTTGACTTCCCGTAGTGGGACGGCCACGGCCCATCGAGAGATGGGGGTAGGTTTAGGTGGGGAAGGTAGAGAGAGAATGGGGTTTGTGTGTAAGAGTGGGGTGTACAAGCCCGCCTAAAGGGGGGGTTTAGGGGGCACATGTAGGAGAGAGAGGGTTGGGAGTGTGTGGCATGACCCGCCTAAAGGGGGAGGTATAGGAGGGAAAGGTGGAGAGAGGATGTGGGCTGGGTCCTACATGCACAAGCCCACCTAAAGGGGGGGTTTAGGGGAGCAGATGTAGGATAGAGAGAGTGGGCTGGTCCCACATGCACTAGACCACGTAAAGGGGTTTAGGGGGGCGCATGTAGGAGAGAGGATGAGTGGGGGGCCCACATGGTACCAGCCCTCCTAAACCAACCCACCTAAAGGGGGGTTTAGGGGGGCGCATGCAAGAGAGACAGTGTATGTTTAGGTGGGGAGGTGAGAGTGGGCCCCACATGCATCCATCCCACCTAAAGGGGTGTTTAGGAGGGGAATGTACAGACATCTACAATATGTTACTTTTTAGATGCTCAAGATACTAGACAACAACTTACATATTGGCAATATCCATTAGTGCTCTTGCTATCTATCCTACATCCTGCATAATCTGCATCAGTATAAGCTAAAAGTTTTAGCTCACACCTAGAAGGATACCCTCGACCTAAGTCAGGGGTGCCTAATAGATACCTATAAAATCCTCTTCACTGCACTCATGTGCGATTCCCTAGGACTAGTCTGAAATCTAGCACATAAATATACTAAAAATTGAATGTTAGGTCGAGATGTAGTAAGATATAAAAGGGATCCGATCATACCTCTATATAGCTTGGTGTCAACCAATTTACCTTTTGGGTCATCATCAAGGCTAGTTGATGTACCCATTGGTGCTGTTATCTCCTTGAGATTTTCCAATTTGAACTTCTTCAGTAGGTCCCTTATATACTTGGACTGAGTGATGAAGGTTCCTTCTTTAGTCTGGGTCACCTGCAGTCCAAGAAACAATTTAAGTTCACCCATAGAGCTCATTTCAAACTCATGGGTCATTAAATCAGAAAATTCTTTACACATTGTCAGGTTAGTTAAACCAAAAACTATATCATCCACATATATTTGAACAATAAGAATGTCTGGATGACATACCTTTGTGAACAAGATTTGGTTAATTTCACCTCTTGTGAACTTCTTGTATGAGAGGAACATACTGAGCCTGTCATACCAAGCTCTCGGAGCTTGTTTCAGTCCATATAGAGCTTTACTCAATTTGTATGCATGATTAGGAAAATCTATGCATTCAAAGTCAGGAGGCTATCTTACAAAGACATCCTCTTTTATTTCCCCATTCAAAAATATAGATTTCACATCCATCTGTAGAAGGGTGATTCTTAATGAGTATGCATAAGATAAAAGAATTCTAATGGCCTCTAACCTAGCCACAGGAGCAAATGACTCTTCAAAGTCAATACCATATTCTTGATTGTCTCCCTCTTCTACTCATCATCTCATCTTTCTCCCTTCATGAAAGTTGTTCATTTTTTTATTATCTAAAACTTCTTCTTCTACCACTTTCACTAGTTCTTCATCATTTTCGAGATATTCTCTAATTTTCAAAGTCACGCGAAGCTTGCCCAGAAAATATTCTCCATCAGCCTAGCGGCCCTGGGAAGACTGCTAGGTGATGGTGGTGGTCTTCCCAAGACCGCTAGGCCCTAAACAATGCCTGTTTTTCCCTATTTCACCTCCTGAAGTCTTGCGGTCCTCCCTAGATTGTTTGTGAGTACCCTAGCGGTCTTCTCATGACCGTTAGGCTCTGTATGCGGCCCTACGATAGACCGTTTGCCAGATAGAGAGTCCTAAATGTCTTGAACTTTGATTTCTTCACCGTGGGACTCCTTGGAGACATTGTTCGGTCTATTTTCTCAGAGAGGAAGCTTCCAGATCAACTCTAATTGATTAAGGACTCTTATCCCCACTATTATCTGGAGTTTTGTGTATCTAAATCCCCTATTTTGGGTATTTATCTCAGACTTAAATCCCAGGACTTTTCTGCCTCTATATAAAGCACCCAGGTTCGTAGGTCGTGAAGGGGGGCTCTTTCTCGGTTCGGGGCGAAGCCATGCTATACCGCCGTCTCTTCTCTTTGAGCCTGGCCTGAAGAGGGAAGTATTATCCACATTTTCCACGCTCAAGGGATATCTAACTCTCTCTATACTCTTAGTTATTCATCTCCCAAATCTCCAAATCATCACAGATTACATAGTTCTGCACTGTTTCTCTACACTCTGTTTACACTTTTCTCCATTTTGCATGCACGTTTCTAGTAGTTGTACTGCGTGTTTTCTCCCCCTATTAGTTCTATTCTCGTCACAATACACACACCTATTATTTGCACCCTTCCACAGTGGTTAAAAACCTCCCCCCGACGCGTTCTTCCCCCTTTTCTAGCAATGTTTTATCACTTCAGAATGGATGCTACACTTGCATTTTCTAATGGGTTTTTCTCTTGTGGTTGATCTTTGTTTTGCAGGAGAAGCATGAACAGAATGTGAGGCCCTCTTCCTCTAGCCGGCTGGAAGGAGAGGAGGTTGATCCCACATCGTTCCCGCACCTCGTTTCTTAAACGCGATCAAGTCTTCATCCTTTTCCAAGGTACACAGCGTCGTTTCCCTCATCTCTTCATCCCTTTGGCATTGCTACAACCTTGGTGGCGATCACGATCAGTTTTCACATCTATTCATCACCCATTGATCTACTTTTATGCTTGTTCATGCTACATGCATATGCATGCATGCATAGTTAGAGGGGCGGGGGTGATACATAAACAGTTAATAGCGCCGTTACAAGAGAAGGGCAATCGGGGAGAGCATGGATCAGCGCCCGTGGCGCCGACTCACTGGGCCTCTCGCTGACTCATTTTCTGTGAAAGGGGAGTGGTGCCAACTCACATGTTTTTTAAGGGGGGAAACAACTCTCCTGGCCATGGAATGGACCTGGGCAGCCTTAAGGTTGATGCAGGGAGTCTTAGCCTGGTTTAGAAGTGTTGGGGCACTTGAAGGGTCAGGCTGAGCCTAGTCAAGAGTCCTAGTGACATTGTTGATTTATGTCATTGAATTGCCCACTTGACTTTGAAGGGACGAATGAAAGGTCGTCCAAAGAGATTTCCAAGCAAGGTGGTTTCTCCTCCGTCTGAGCTCCGAGGTGCCTGGGAGAGCCATTCTTCTCCGATTGCGCAGGATTGGTCCGGCCAGCAACCTGAAGCGAATTCTAGGAGCTCCCATGGCTACATCCCTTGGCTTATGGAGGCGCCACTTGGCCGACAGATTCTACCACAAATCATCTTCCACCACCTAAAAGCGGCGTCCCATTTGGCATCCGGAAGAGTGTTTTCAAAATTTTCTTCCCCAAGTGCTCTGTTCTGTTAGCTCCTAAACTGAACAGACACCTGT